>JAYRCB010000723.1:136577-154800 GCA_036026315.1 Trachelus stipa | reverse complement strand
TTTTCTCCCCAACCCCCCCCCCCCCCCCCCTCGGACTCTGAACTTTCTTATTTTATTATATATATGTGTGTGTGTTTTTTTTCTTCACGTCTTCACTATGCTTATTTTCTTTTTTTTTTAATATTCTTGCACTTCCCTTACTTTTTCTTATTTTCTTTCTCACCATCTCTTGAGTTTTACATTCCACGCACTGAATCGCTTTATTTTTATTACCCCATCATTCCTATTCCGCGAATTTTGCGTTGCCTCTGTCAACGTGACGTAACCCGAACCTATCCCGATACTCAAAATTCTCGCAGAAATGCATTTGCTCCTTCGTCCTACTTTGCAAGCCTTTTTGCGAGTTTTTTTTTATTATACTTTTTTCTTTCTCTTTCTTCTTCTCCATCGCGACCTTTTAGCCCCTTGTCAACATTACTTTACTCCTTCTGTAACCCACCTGCGACTACTGACCGGAAAACGGCCGACACGGGTGTATGCCTAGATAGGAGGGTGTAGTGTGTACCACGGTGTTCTCTTTTCTTTAGAAATATTTACTAGCTATATTTTTTGTACGTTACTCGGTCGCCCACTTATCCCTTTACCTTTTTGCGATTTACAAATGTACCTGTGTATGTATACGTATGGTAAACCTAATGGAAGAACAGCTCTGTTTTTTTCATAGTGGCTGAGATTTATTTGCATTTTATCGTTTGGCTGTCAATATGTTCTTTTGCCTGTATTATTGTCGTGGGATACATGACTAACGAGTATCGTCGAATTTTGCCTCTAAAGAGTTTTTCAGGGAAACGAGTGTGACGTGCGTCTGCCTGTAAGTAAAATGCGCGGATATCTTTTGTGGTCGTATGCAGGTATAAAGTGGTTTTTTATTTCGCGGAACGCCTTTAGAGATTTTCATTGCCGAATTACGGGCTATTTTCTACAGTAAAATTTACTACGCCTGCGCCAGTAAAATGGCTACGCCGTTGGATGTCTATCGGGTACTGTAAATACTACTGAGTATAGCTATTTACACCGTCGGACAAGGAGGCGAGCATAAAGAGACCTGACACGTTTGAAAAATTTAGTATGCGCTTATGTCAGCTTACGACCAACTTCGCGAGACACGGGGAAAGTAACGAAAGCAGCACGTGGGTAGTGGGGAAATATAACGTAAACAGGTGGACCGTGTAATTTCGCAAAGCGTGAACACGCGTCACTGCATTTGCGACGTTTGTATTTATAAGAAAAGCATTGAAACATCGCTGAAAAACACTTCTCTAAATGCACGAATAGTCTTGTCTTTTCTAGTATAGCGGCAAATTCAAGCTCCTTGGATTCGACTGCTGTGACATTTATTTATCATTAATCGATATTACGTCCGTAAAGATTTACGTAGTATCGAATCTAAAACGTTATTAATTAATCATTTTTTAATATATCATTATTTTACCCGAATACAGTGTAAAAATTATGGATAATGTTTTACGTTTAAAATTTTTGTAAACTTGAATACCCAATGGATTCCCTTAGTCACGCGTTCTATTGAACTCAAGGACTTGACTAGAGTTTCCGATATTTTTTTTTTACAAGTGCATGAGTATGCAGTTACGTCCATTCACTTTGCACTCACTTAGGTACTGTAGGGCGAAATCGTTTCTGGTATAGAAAATGGTGAAGCGCAGTGTTGCGAATTGTGAAACACGCGTTCTGACGGTACAGTGCACTGAATGCACTCACAAACCCTTAGACCAGGACATCCGGTTGCATACAGGACAGTGCATCATCCATATAGGGGTCTCTTGAATGCACTTACGCGGGTGGTCGAGTGCAAGAGATGCGCTCGCTTGTTATACATATGTGTATATGTATATATACATATTTAATGTATATTTTATATATGTATACATAAGGCGGTTGCGTAGGACAAGTGGGACGCTTAAAGCGTCGCAAGGAATTACAAATTAGGGTTATTTCTAATTAATGTTTGTTTAAGTGCACGCTCTGGGAAAATGGCCAGAGTGTGGCTTAATTCGGAATTAAATCGCAGCCCTTTGCGCTTCTCTCGTGAGAGTTGACCATTTCACGTATGTGCGTTTACACGAGTGTACCACTTACGTAGTAGGTATATGCTTGCCTATGTTTACGTATACATATATATGTATCTTTTCTATATGTTAGACAAGGACGTTACGAAAATTACTGCGATTATGGTGTTTAAAGGCGGTACGTCCCGTGCCGCCACCGTCGCGTCGCGACGCTTACCGTCGCTCGGGGAATTACTTGTTGGTACGGAGCTTGGAAAATGTGAAAAATTAAATTGCGAATTCTGTTATCTCGTTTCCTTGGCTCTAGGTCAATTTAAATATTGTTATTGTTCACATTCGTTATGGGGGTAGGTATCTGTAAAACGTGAGTGGTCCTCGCATCTGACACCACGTTCAGCTGGCTCCTAAGCCTATTTTCGCTTTCGACGTCTTATGCAGGATCTTGTTGTGACCTTCCGTCTGATTCATTTCTGTTTTTCCTTGATATTGTGACACTTGGCGACGATATTTCTTGCGTTTTGTGAGAATGCGACACATGCCGAATATGCATACGTACGTTAATTTTAAATACGTGACACCGATGGTCATATATGTATACATATTTTTGTGAATTTAGGAATTAATGAAACTTGAAAAATATCTGGTCTTCGCGTAGATGCGTTTTTTTTTTCGATGTTGAAAATTGTTTACATTTTCTGTTTTATTGCCCTAGAGAATTTCACGGTAGAAAATTTTAAATGTATATGTACGCTTTACACTTTATACAATTTTGCAAACATTTACTGTCTATAAATACATGGATGTTAGTATATAGTGAATAATTTCAATATTTTTATGGGTGACCTGTTTATATTAAAGTTTCAATATTACGCAGTGAATTCTACTTCATTGTGAACAATCATAAAAAAAAACACTGAGTTTATTTTAGATTCTCGTTTATCTCTATACGAAAAATGCAAGTCGATCTTATAACGTGCGACTTTGGAATTCTATATTTTCGCAAAGAGCACGGTAACATACAGTTTCAGACTGTTTGCAATAAAAAACGAAAAAGAGTATAGTAACGCTTTGCAAAAAAAACTTGGTATATAAAACGAACCACCTGATGTATTCGTATTTTATTAATTTCACTAAATAAAGCAAATAAATTTCACTCTTCGTTCATGTCTATATAGAGTATATATAATTTCGCGATAACTTTCGGTGATGTAATATAGAAAAAAAGGTGAAATCTTACGACAAATCACATGCTTAATCCTTTCCATTGATTTTATAGTCGACACCCACAATATTTGTCTTCAAGTACCGATTGTCAAGAAAAAATTGAATCGATCGGTCATGGAAAGTCAATTGATTTCCACACTTTATCGCGTTCTCCGTCAATTTCATTCCCAGAAGGACATGACGCGAGACAACTTTCCCATGAAAAGAATATATATATATATATATATACATATACATATACATATATAATCATGTAGTTTGAGTACTCAGGCGATTAAGGGGCATTCACAATAGCAAGCCGATGTTTCTTTTGGCTAATACCTTGAGGCACCACAGCATTGAAATTCTAACCTAACCTAACCTAACGAAACATTTTCTAAGCCCATCACAATTCTGAACGTCTAGCATTCAAAAAAGTAAACAAATTTGGTGTGACAGTCACTTTACGGTCCTCAAAACATGCATTATGTTGAAAATACTTTGAGAACCGACCCCAAACTATACACTTGTCCTCATACTAGCGTTATTGAAATTGTCCCGAAAGTATGCTTTATTAATGTATATACGCATATGTATACTGTATACGATCATCATCTTAGAATTATTGAGAACAACATGGCGGACTCTTCAAACCGATCAAACGATAAGACGACGCAGTAGCTTAAAGCGTGTATCCATGTAGACGCGACTGAACGATCGGATCAACTGGATCAGATAGAAGACGTGTTCCTTGACGAGGTGTTAACCACTGTCTGCGATGGCGTGTCTTGTTTAATGTCACTCTCCCTTCTTAGCTCGTACTTCCCACCTCGTCCCGCTCGTTGGTTGCAAATGCGTCAACATGCTTACAGGCTGAGTCATCTCCGAAAACAAATATTGAACTACATAACGGCGGATACAGGCTGTCCGATTATCCTCAGACCTTGCGTAGGTTACTTTAACCAACCAGTCACGTAAAATGGCTCTGAACCTAGGTATAGATTATACTGTGTATACATCCATATACCCAGGAACATTGTGCGAGGTGCCAGTGTGGGCTGATGCGGGGACCGTGGCTGAGTTCATGAAAGGTATCCTTACGTGGGTAATGACAGAAGTAAAAGTTCTTCTTTTCATCAGGGTCGATGCTGCCGAATAAAAGGGATGAGAGATGCAGCGTAATCGGCCACGCGTAAAGATGATTTCACTCTCGTGTAAGATACTGGCAATCATTGTTGTACTTTCGCGAAGCCATTAGCGTCGAAAGAGGCTGTCATCATCATAGGCGTTAGATATTCAGTGAGTTCAGTTATAAGAAGCTGTGTTGGTACTGCCTCGATTCATTTATCTGTATTCGTATATATTGCGCACATATACCACAGTATATATAATGCTTTAGAAGTTGGTATAGAACGTACAGGATACTAGAGGAACTCGTTACGCTCGGTGCGTTTCTTCTGTCTGACTTTTTCTCACCGTTTCTACTGTTGGGTTAGCAATATCCACGCGCAGTATCCTCCCAGTGCTCTGGTCGCGCTGCATCGCCATGAATCATAACCTTAAATTAAAACCCGGCAAAATGCCCGTGACGAATGATACCGCGACTGGTTAATTATGCGTAAACGAACAGGACTTGACGTTTCGAAGCGGCGCGAACGCTTCAACACGTTCTTCGCGTTCCCTTGTTCCTCCACCTTTGGGTACCTACGCAGGCAGGAGATGATCCTTCATGAAGAGACGGCACACATTCCTAGCCACACTCTGCCTCTTCCGAGCATTTTGGAATCTCGTGCACGTCACGTTATTTTTTTGTATTTTTTTTTAAACTTTACCCACACTCCTTTATCACGTTGTGAAATGACTGAGTTTATTCTCTCGGTTCACGAAGCACTACCTTGTCTAGCTGTGACCCGCGCGACAATCGTATCCATTAATCACTTTTCAAAGGTGCCATTTGTTATACCGTTGTCATGGTTAGGTTAGGTGCCTTGAAATTTTTTAAGTGGGCCATTTTTAACCTCCTCCCGACGGCGTTTATCGGCGGACCTTGGTATTGTGGGATACGGTACCTAAAGGGGACCGCTGTAAAATTCGGCGAGGTCTTTACTCTCGTATATCTAACCATCGACCTTATCGTAGAGGTCGTTTCTCCTATCACCTATACACGCGTGAACGTATATCTAAAGGTAGACACGTAAGAGCCCCGTAGTGAATTGGTCAGAGGGATTTGACGACACTTTCGTTTCTATGTCGGTCCCTTAAGCGGTTGCTACTATACTATACAGTCGGGCGATAACACGGCCATTTCGAATTTGAATCCGAGGTCCCGTAACGTTAACCCAAGTTTTATTGGCGCCTCGAAAGTTCTTCTAGGATTTTATGCTGGTTCGTATATACGTATATGTGGTATACGTAGGTACAATTGCATATATACATATAGAGTAGAGATACCGTAGGTTGGTATCCATCCATGGAACCAGGAAGTTTTCGGACTTCCGTTTCTCGAAAGGATACGAAACATTTTTCCTTACGGGTTTTCTATACTAGTGAAAAAAAAAGTAAGAATAATGAGGAGGCCATGCGTCTTCAACTTGATCTTAGTCCAGGCCCTTTCTTCCTCTTTTACCTCACTTACGAGCTTTCGCTTCCCTTCCTATTTCTTCCTTCTTTCCTATTCTCGCTTTCTTCGTTCCGGCAGCTAAAAAGAAGCGCAAAGGTGGAACGGAGTAAGGGGAGGAAAAAAAGACGCTAAGCTGTCCCTGACATCTTCTCATAAATTGAAGAACTCCAACTTTTCAGGCTGCGTACAGTCCAGGCTCTTACAGGCTTATTTAAATCATCCCCAAAGCCTTCTTAATATTGAAACATGGCCCACCGACCTCGAGAGTTCATACCCCGCACCCCCGTTCCTTTCCATCTACTTTTCTGGCTGTCGACCTTCTCGCTTCTACAATTCATAATGTGTGCTGCTGCAAGTGCATCGTACAGAGCTCGAGGGAATGCTGTAGGATTTTCATAGATAAAATAGCATTGGCCTATCCGTACGCGCCTGCATTAAATTCTCTTCGTTAAAAGATTCATCATTTTCAATTTTAACTTTCCGCCTTTGTACGCCGGGCATGAATTTCATCAGCATGATCGTTTCTGACAAATTTCCTGGAATTATTCGTTGAAACAGAGAGAGAGAGAAAGAGAACCAAAGATAAATGCGGATATATTCAATCCTGTGGCAAAATGCCTCCTAAGAACCGCCAGGAATAAAAAAATACAGAAAACTGCTGAAATACAGAAAATTAAAAAATAAATGAAACAGAAATATTCTAATAAACGGGTACAAGTAAAAGGATTAAAGAATAAAGATTAAAGATTAAAAGAATTAAGATTATGTTAGAGTCGTTGCCATAGAGCATATCGAAAGGTTTATAGTCGATAGTTTAATAGTAATAAATGAGTAAGTGTATATTATATTAGATTAATAAGAATTAAGTAGTGCACAGTAACGTAGTGCACTGCTGTGGTGCAGAGAGAGAGAAAGAGATAGAGAGAGATGAATAGCTATAAAAAGAAGCTAGTATAAAAAGCAGAAGAAACATAATAAGTCTCTCTCTACACACGCGCGCGCGCACGCACACGTGTGACCTTCTACGAGTAAAATTACTTTTGCTTGCTGTTCATTAAAAAATGACGTCTTTTGTAGGAGGAAAAAAATTTAATTTTAAGAGGGAAAATATAAAGCAGGTCTATTGCACTCGACCCTTAAGCTGCACGCGTTTATATTGCTATACACATTATATTCTTAGCTTCTTTATATACATGTATGTATATAAAGCAATGACGTATAGCTTCGTAGCCGTTAGGCACCGTTCGCATGTGTAACGTGAGTGTAAGCTTGCTATAAAGCTGCGATATAAACCTAGCCTGTTACTCACGATTGATACAAATCCTGCAGGCGTGACGTCATTGTGCGCTTGGCACCATTACGGAACTATGACGAGAGTCATTGCTACAGTCGCCTGCAAAAATTCGTTCCTAGCGATCCAGCGTCTCCTCGTAAATTACCAGGCGTAGCCATAATTCATTTTACGAGTGTCGCACGCCAGAATAGTCGTTTCATTCACTCGAGTTGTTCCGGATTCTTCGTTCTTGTGTTTCGCTTGCATTTTATACTGTGCTTTTGTAATTGTAGGTTACGCAGAGCTCGTAGGTTATGGCGGAAGAAGTTGGGAGATTCAATGGGATATTGGAGGCTTGGGTTAGGCAGGGATGTCGGAAGGATCTTTTTTTCTTCAATTTTAGTTTTATTTTATATTTCCGTTACGCAACGGGGATGAAGTTCACTCTATTTGGAAACCGCTCGTCTATGCTAGTACTGGAAATTAGTTAAGACTTTTCGAGCTAGTCGCGCTTCTTTATCGGCTAGGAATGTTCAACTTGACAGACGCTTTCAGCTTTTTAAAAGCTTAGAACGGCATGCGCCGTGTTGACGTAAGACTTTGGCACTGTGTCCACCCGTGGCGAGTCAGCGGGAGGGACAGAAATTTGTGACAGTGTGACGCGGCGCGGTGACGTCACGCGTTTTGGAATTTCATTAAACCACCAAAAAAGCGTGACGCGCGAACTGCGGAGCGATCTTGAAACTTGATCGACTATTTTTCTTTACCAAAAATATATTTTGGACTCTGCTGTCCTTTTATTCGTGATAATAAAAATTGCAAGCAGGACATTACGATTCGTCGCCACTGGCTGCCGACGATTCTCTCTTGAGATATTTGACATGCGAATTTATTCGCGCGTTGTGGATTTGGTAGACGTTCAAGATGGACTATCCTTCTTTTACGAAGTCAACACGGACTTCGTATTGTGTCATCTCTGTACGATCAAAGTTAGATCCGATTCCTTCTACCGAGTCTAGCTATACCTACGCCACTGCGAATTTTCAGAAAAGTCTCAGCTGTCTGTCAATTTGTGATTCTGCCATTGGCACGATATTACGGCGTCTTACGTAGGCGTAAGGTAGGAGCGTTGTTGTCGCTGCTGTTAGCAAACGAATAGAATATCCACGTGCAACATATGTCATATATCTAAGTATACGTATGAGGCTAGTACGTAAGTATTGTTCATATGTCTATAGGCACTTGAAAAATGAGTAAACGCCGATCTGACGAGCGTTGTATTATTATTTCCACGATGTCGCGCATTTTCATAATTAATATCTCAATTTAACGCGGCCTTTAAGAGCTTATTCCCTAAGAAAATTTCGCCCGTGAAATTTTAATTACGTGCTGCGATTAAAAATGTACGCGATGGCGTCTGCGCTGCATATAAGAGCCCGGACTTGATATTCTTGTTTCCGAGGTTCTAAAGTTCCGTTGGGGGTCACAACCCCTCTTTATCCCCTCTTCGTTACACTGCGACTCGGGTACTCTCTCGCTAGAAGGATTTAAAAATTTTCTTTTTTCTTAATTATTTTTTTTCTCCAATTAATAATTACCGCTGGTCGCTGCAGTCGGTTGCACTCGAGATTTGGACGGTTAATCCGAGCTTCATGACTTTCCGGTGTGTGATAATTGTGTCTGCACGCGAGTGTGTTACTTTTTCATTTACTTAGGACATTTGATGGGATGGGATTAAGAAAACTGATATGAAGTATCCAGTCGTATTTATGAGATACCGATATTTAAATCACTGTACCAATACGAGTTCAGCACCCTAATACAAATTTCTTAATTTGTCAATTTTTTCAAAATTACTTTTTCGTTCGTATCTGAATTTTCAGAATTTTCTAAAGCGATCTACTAAACGCGGTCCTTTCCAATTATAATAATATTCACATTGGTCCTTAGTACTGATCAACCCTTAAAAACTGAACGTATACGTTTTAATGTAAAACATTTAAAAAGAAATGTTCAATTTTCCACATTGAACAGATTTTTTATATATTTCTTCTGTTACAGAGTGACAGCGGGCTAGTGGACACAGATCCAAGTCGAGTTAGCAACATGACAGCTATTAACTCGGTGAGTGCCGTTAGTCTAAAAAAATAGAATTTACCGTTTAACGTAACCCGAATGAATTTTTTCACAAAAAACCATATACTCCGTGTACCACTTTATAGCAGTAATTTTCAACAATGTTATACTGTCAAATTATTACTATTACTTCCGGTTACTACCATACTGCGTGCTTGCTACTCAATATTCTATATATTACCAGTCGGAGCTTTCTATACCATTTCTTACGTGTTATTTTCCAAATCATCCCCTAATCTCAAAATGTTTATAATTCACCCTTCTAATACTCGTGCTACGTATGCGCACTTACTGTGCCGCGGTAACACCCTATGAATTCCAAGTGGCCAAGCAGTGGTCACGCAACCAAAGCCACAATGGTAATAACTATTAGAGCACTAACTGGAAAGTCCATGTATTTTTCGAGAAGGGGATGGTATATTAAGGGAGGTCAATTCGACTGGGTCCCTCCATTTTTTTTCGTTCGAGGTATATAATTAAGGTTTTAGTACTCACGCACCGCAGTTACGCGTCACGTACACCTTGAATGCACGTTTCCTCAAGAACAACCCTCGAAATCCTATATACGCGTCCCTATTGGGGTTCTCTACCTCTGGGTGCTCTATACCCGCCTTTATTAGCGGTCGTATTAAACCTTATTACCGCTTGGGAACCTTTACCTATTATTGTGCGTGGATGGACCGAAGTGCTTGCGGATGTGGAAGAAGGGAACGATTTCGTTTGTGAAAATTGGCCTGTTTTTACGTTGGAAAAGGGCATCGGCTGCCAGGTGAAATGGGTGTTTGACTGGGAGGGGTTGTAGGGAATTTCTCGTGAATGGGCTTTTCAGAGGACCGATCAGAAAGGCATTAGGATTTAATTACCTACCAAAAGAATTGGCTCTTCGTTGCTGAATCTCGTTTACGTTGCCTGTTTGAACCGAGAGGAGGAAGTTTACTGTTTGGAACAGAAAAACCTCGTTTGCCGTAATAAAAAGGTGTTTTTTTTTTTAAATAAACAATTTTTTTACCTTTAACTTATCGATTACTTTCTGTGGATATGATACAAGATTTAAAGTATCTGTATCAGCACTGCATGGGCAATTTATCGATACGACTATCCTCTTCGATTACTCTCATAAAACTTACCTTATACTTACCCACGCACTCTCGTTGATGGTCTCGTTGAAGTATTGATTCGGTAGTGGCTTATGCATCCGGCTAGCGTGACGTACGAGTTCACGATAATGGGGAAGCAGGATGGGCCTAGAGTAGGGCTATCAAATATGTAAGTAATCGCCGCTCGTAAAGGCGCCTTTAAGAGTATGAGCCATCAGCTAATATCAAATGCCTAACGATAAGTATGCATGGGGTGGGTAGCGAATTTATCCTGGTGAACACGGTGGTACTCTGATGACCTCGGAAAAGAAAAAATATCTGAAAGGTTATCCAAGCAAGGATGACGTGGAATTGTCGAGGAAGAGAAATCATCGCCCAGGACACTCCCTAGAATCTCCGGTAGCTCCGTTTCATTCCTGACGACTTGCCAAAGTATTGTTCTCGACCCCGGCGCCTGGGCACCCTCGCGCTGCCGATCTCACGGTGTATTTATTTCAATAGCGTTAATGAGTTTTCACTTTGGGATAGGTGTGGCTCTAGTTTTATTATGGCAGAACGTGTAATAAATCAAATTTTCTCTCCTGGCTCCAATCAAGAGCTGCGAGCCAACGTCCTAAGTTTTCGCGCGAACGTGGGAATCCCGGCAGCTGACACGTCGCCGGTACCGCAATGCCGCTTTCCATCGTTGTCGCCTCCATAGAAACTCCCAGCTCCCTAAGATAGATCTTGCTAGACGAAGCTCTTGACGTTATGGGTATTAGACGATGCATTCATCGTTTTCACTTTGCGATATACATACGCGTACTACATATATTCCTCTGACGGGGTCGCTCTTTGTAAATTTACCGGGTTATTCACTTTGGACACTGGCAGGTCCATCCAGCACCACGTTAAGAAATATTCCCATGTACGATCTCATGAGTATCCTTCGTAGGGTGAGTTTTCAAATGTCTGGAAAAGCTTTTACTATGTACCCTTTTTTTTAAATATAAAAAGCAGACCTGGGGAGAAAAATCTCCGAATTGCTCGTTACTTACGATCTGGAGCAGGTACCAGAGAGTGTGGATGCAGAAAACGCAACCTGTAACGACAATGGAAGCAGGGTCGAAAGTCGAAACTAAAAGCGCTGAAGAAGAAACCAGTTTAAATAAAGCACGTGTATGTAGGTCACTCGGTGTAGCAGCCTGGGTTACGCAAGCTGCAGAAGCATTAGCCGTTGAGCTTTGTCAGACGAGCCTAAGCAATTCCCCGGTGTGTTCCTGATGTATATCCTAAGCGATACTACTATTTAACTTGGGCCTTATCTAACGAGATAATCCAATGGTTTAGACGTTGTTCGGTATTAGTTGAATAAGATAGACGTATCTAGACCTGGCTAAATTGACTCTAGGTAAGTGGGTGGCAGCGAGGGGTAGTGGGTGTGCTACCTTCTTGTGCTTCCTAGCAAAGTAAACTTTCCACTTCCTGGTAAAGGGGTAAAACGACCACGGATATAGCGCAACTTACTCTCAAAGCACTTTAAATTGAGTCTCGAGTCATCCTTTGGGTCTTGATTCATCGGCACTGTGTTTCGAGAGAATATATCGTCGCCACTGTGTCCCATTTTTTAATAACGATTGCACAAACTATTTTTTGATTCCTGGTTCAATAATTCTTGCGCTACTATGGCTCGAGCGTCGGGACGCTTCTTGGTATTGCTTTCTGGGTAAAGGTGGAGGATCGTACGCTATAGATATACATATACGCGTATACCTAAGCTAATGCATGTAGCAATGATGCTGGCCGGTTTCAATCTTGAATACGACTCAGATGTGAAAACAGACCTAGGCCACCGGAAAGCGGAGAACCGCAGGACTAAATATTTATCGCAAGGAGTATAAAGAGACATTCATTGATTTAGAGCGTCCTCTAGTATTACGTGGCACAATATCGGCAGCAGCCACGGCTACTGCGGGTACGTGGCGTATAGCTATGGTATATACTCTTTATTTACTCTCTTTGCCTGCTCGATGCTTTAGATGATACTTGGAGCGCTTACTATCTTTGCTTTCTCTTCACGCTCCTCGATACTCGGCTTATTATTGCGCGAGGCTACTGCTTCTCTTTTTTCCCTTTTTTTCCCCTTATTTCTTTTACGCTCCTTTTACGGCCGAGGAAGGACGGACTTGAGTGCTCGTAAAAGCGCTGCCGAGGAAAGCGAATAATAGACTTATAAATTATCTGGATCGACCGAAAGATCTGTTCTTGGACGACAACGGAGCTTTAAGCCATTATTGTCTAGCACTAATTATTCTTAGTTTTTTCAATAAGCTTTGCCATGTATAGTATATAGTCAAGACTCTTGAAACAGATTTTTTTTCGATTTGTAAAAAGTTACCGGATCCACTGTATCTACTATATGGCATAACCGGAAGTTGTCAGTGGTTGATACATGTTGGGTATAAAACCGTTTTCAAAAGTCGCCTTCACAAACAGCAATCACCCCAAAATAAGAAACCTCGTTTCTCTCGCGCTTCGAACCAGGCGAAACCGGACGACCCAGATCGATCAAAGGAAACAGCCTTTCAACGGATCCGTCGGTTTCTTTCGCATCAGGCAAAAAAATTTCAAACTCAGAAGCCAACGTCACCGCGTCAAAGTCTTCTAGAACTTTTCGAATGCTAAGCGTCTGCATTTAAAAGTATTTCGCTTACTTTTGTTTGAAGGCTTTTCCCTCCCTCCCCCCCCCCTCCCTTCACTCCCCCTTGAAGCCTATTCTTCGTCTTTTCTCCCACACCCCCTCCCCCTTCTCCTATACAGCTGCCGTTCATTCTTCTCATTTCGAGGGATTGTTTGGTCCAGGGGCATTATTGTCCTCCTTAAAAAGTTTTTATTTAATTGTTTAATTATTCCAAATGTACAGTGATAATCACTTGGGATACGTCGTCGTTCCGTAAAATCCCATTTTTCTTCGTCTTATTTCTTCGTCCTTATTGTTACAGTCATCATCGTCTTACTTATCTCAACCTCTGGATACTCTCCGTTGAGGGTAGGTATTTAGTGCTTTAAAAAGCGTTTTTCAATGCTTCATCAATTTAAATTAAACATTTTTTATTTTTTATTTCATACTATTACAATGACTGTCATGTATTTCTATATCTGTCGATATCTATATCGATGACGTATTGATTGCTTGAAATTTTCCGTTCCAACATCAGCCCCCATCGACACTGTCATCAGGGTTGATTTCATCTGTTTGGCGGTGACGGTCTCGGCTTTGCCTCTGCTATGAAAACAACGAATTTCGGAAGATAATGTCCTTCCCGAGGGCGACTTACTATTTTCTGGTCTGTCGTCACTAATCCGAGATGGAGACACGAGTCGGGCAAGACGGTTACGTGTCCGGAGTTTCGAGAACCGAAATATACGAGTGCGTGGGCCACCGAGAAACGAATGTCCACAAGGCAGACTACCGTCGCTCCCAAGGCTAGGACAGTCGTAGGCCTATTATTATACCGGGTTTCCTCACTGCTAATGATTCCATTCCTCGTTTCACTCGGATGCCTCTCTATAGATATTTATCCGGTTTCGATTATGAATATTATACCTATTTTCTCGAGTCTTGCGAGAGTCCCGAATCGACTGATTTTTTTAGTCGTAAACTTTTCAATTTCAAAGTGTACACCTGGTATACGATGCGTCTATCGTTATCGACGATAACTAAAATTTTTCACGGTACTGTACTACGGTTGAGTTTCACGAAGCGACGATATAATCAGTATTACCATTACGGGATCATGCCAGACGACATGCATGTACAGTAAAACTCGAAAGGAAATGCTCGAAGTAAAATCAAACGTCCATTCTGGTCCAGGGTCAATCTCTCTGGATGGTCATGGCTTTCGCTCGTCCCTTATACCTACGTCGTATATCCCTCTATCATATACACAATGTATTATTAGGTAGCTCATCGCGCACGATTGCCCAATGTTTTTTCGTTAAATATCTTTGTCCTTCATTCTTTTTCTTTCGATCCACAAGACCAATGGATACGGTGTCTATATCCTGTGGCATTGCCTTTATCTTTTTACGTTTATCAGTATAGCCACCCGTAGATGTATACATCGCTTCCCCCCCCTGAAATTTCTCTGCGAGAATTGCGATCAATGTAAGGAAACAAAGTATCCAATCGTTAGACCGGAAATCTATTGGTCTCTATGTACGTATGGAGTCGTGACTATAGTTTACCAGCCATATTATCTGTATAAATACACGAGGGCTGGATAGATTGGCGAATCGATTTGTGTGTACAGTAGTTCCCCCTGTCCCACCCTCCTTCAGATAGTCTATACTGCTATTTGTATACAGAAGATCTGCTCGATGGGAAAAGCAATGGCAGTGTAATTTGGCTTCCAAATCGTTATGAAAAATAGTCAATCTACGAGATTACGTCCTCCCCCCCCCTCCCCCCCCTCGGTCGTTTATCTACTGGCATTTTTCGACGTTCGCTTTGCGATGCGGAAAATGACATTTTACTTGGGATAATGGAGGGGTGGTACCGGTACCAGGGACCAAGAAAATTGAGAATCTGGATATGAGTGTATGTGGAACGTAGGAATTTAAAGGAGCGACGGGTAGCATCAAGCAACCCGTTGCGAATGGGAATGTACTATATTTTTCGTATCGTGGTAACACAAGGGGTTAGTGCTCCGGTGGTAATATACTGAAAGGATCAAATTCAGGCTCGGCGGATAAGATCACTAATATTTGTCTAATAAATGTTCCAGGGAATCGAGTGGTACGGATACGGGTGGTGCGGTTACCGTAGGAAGAGAGAAAAATAGAGACGCTGAGAGGAATATGAAGGACAAGGAGTGAGAGAGAGGGAGAGTGAGAGATAGAGAAAGGAGAAGAACCAGAGGGGGTGGAGAGAAGAGAAGAGTATATACCTTAAGATGAGATGCGACCCTAAACCCAAGTCGACGAACCAACAAACTCGTCCGTCCGGAAAATAACCTCCGCGGAAAACAACCCTCTCCACTTCTAACCTCCCTTTCCCTCTTCTTCAAAAATGTCCTCTTTTTTATTTCACTCCTCCCCTGGACCTTCGCGCCGGCTGTGTAAGTCTCTAGCATCCTATCACATTGGCCAAATTTCTCCTCTTGCTCAGCTTTTGGGGATCATCCGATACCTCAATCTCCTGTCTCCTCACGCTCCTCTTTCTCGCTTTCTCTAGGTCAAAAGCTTTTCCTTTTTTTTTCTCTTATATGCGAACACTTTCCATGACGCAATCACTGTCAAACTTTACTGCCACGATAAACCGTTGTTATTGGCTGCGTAGTATTTCGTTCACCCGCGATATACATATGGGGATGTTTGGGATACGTTGAGAAGAAAGAATCTTATTCGCTGTGTTTGGTAGACTCGTTCTAGACGTCTGCTTTACGAGAATCATAAGTTTCGTAGAGATCTCCGTCGCGACGGGGACGTCGTATTCTTCGAGGGACAAAATAAAAAACACTCAGCATTCTGTAATGTCCACATTCGAATTTGACGGGAGCAACTGTTTTTTACTGTTTATTAAAAACAAACTGGCGCAGATTGAAAAAAAATTGTCTCTAAATAATAAAGTTTCAAAAAAAAACTGTTCAATTATACTGCTATTGAAAATTACTAACAATGTCTATTCAGAGGGAGAGAGAGAGAGGGAGAGTGAGAGAAAGGTAGAGAATTCTGTACGATATTTCGGCGTTATCGATCTATATATAGGCTCCAAGAGAATGAGAGGAAAATTGAACGAACTTTTTACGAGATATTCCGTTAGGACAGGAGCACGAGAGCAGTCGGAGGAAAAGATGGGAGATATCGAGAGGAAAGTGTATCAAAGAAAATACCGTACGCCTGAACGTACATAAAGGCCTGGTAGGGCATTTAATCAGTGGCTGAGGCCATAAAAATCAAAGAGCCCGTGCTACGATCCTATACCGATACCAGTATGTACATGTGTTTATATACCTTATACACAGGTTAGCTAGGATATCCGAAGTACATGACTCCTTTCGTAGTTCCAGCATTCCGGCGTTCCACATCTCGTTGGTTCCTCTGACAAATCGTAGGATCGAGTCCCTTAACTTCCGTTCACGAGTTCCGAGTATTTCCGGTATTTCGCATCACCCTCTACCATATCACTGTAGTACGTCATCCTCATTCGGCATCGAATGGTCGTTAGTTTCTGCATTAGGGAGACAAAGGATAGACGAGACGACAATCGCGACGCCATTTTCTTTAATAAAAAAAAAACATCTCTATTATGTACGTCAAGTCGAGAACTGTATATATACATACATATATATGTATATATCTACACGTAAGCTTTCCTTTCCAACCCCCTTTCCGTAGCTACCCTCTACAACCCACCCTCTGCCCATTGCAACAGTCCAATCGGGAGCGACTAATGGCTTTTTTATTTGGCTCGTAAAATCGCTTTATATTAAACTGATACTAACGCGAGAATATACTACGAAGCAAAGCCCCAACGCCATCGGCTATTTGTCTCTCCTTAGTGGAATAAAGTTATAGCCAGCTACACACGCAATTCCCATACGCTCGTTGCGATTTCACTTCGCCCCTACCTTATCGCATCCACTGTACGATGACACAGAAGATAGAAATTAATGTTACAAGGCATCCGTATGGCGTCTGCTTTTGTTATGGAGAAAACGTGTTATTACCATAGCTAGAATTTTTAAGTAATTGATCGCAGTTGGTACATGTCTTGTCCATTTGTTGGGCCCTTTCTACTAGTCCTCGTGGAGCTAATATTCGCCGAGGGTAATTTAATCCTTGAATGAAGGGCACTGAGAAAAAACGAAGTAGGGAAAGACTCAAACCACTCTTATGTAGGTACGATAGTACTGTAAGAGTCGGGGAAGAATTAGAACCGGATGCTTCTGCACAAAGGAAGAAATCTTGCGACAATGCAGAGGGTACTTTAGCTTACTTATTTCAACCCTCTGCGCCTATAGGTAGAGGCCTCTCTCTCTCTATATATATATATACGTGTATTATACCTTCAGGTATACATCTATATAAGATCCGCATGTATACATAGAGGGAAGAGGACACTTTCTATATAGGTCTCTGACGCTTCTTTTTTTCCCTTGCGAAACTCGAACGGGGGTTTTTAAATTTGTTTCTACTCCATTAACCTCGCCTCGTTCCGCGCTCATACCTTTACCGCCACCCTAACCTGACTTGCTAAGGCAGAAGGGCGTATGTCCTCGAGTAATATCCATTTGCCGAACTGAAACCAGAGGAATGACGTTGCGTCTTTACTCTCCTTCCTTTTATGTTTATATATATATATATATATATATATATATATGCATATAGTATATAGTTTCGGTCCGTATGGTTCGAGGTAGCTATCTTTTTCTTTTTTAACTTCCTCTTTTATTTCTTTTTATTTCCTCTTAATTTCCTACCTTTTCAAAGAATCGGAAATACCGGTACCTCACGATGCTGTGTATATACTGTGATATATTACAGGATACCGTAAATAGATGAACGATTGAAATTCGTAAATGAAAGATCGTTATGAGATCGTATTAAAATTTCAAGCTGTTCTTTCTTTTATTCCATCTCATTCCTTGGGATTGTTTGTTTGCATAAAATATTCGACGACTTCTTCTTTACCGTTCTCTTTTTATTAAAGAGAAAAATGCAGATTCCTTGATACAGCGAGGTAATCCATAATTTTTTTCAAGAAGTTTGACTTTTTCGAAAATCATTCAAACATAATGTGAACGGTAAAAATGTATTATGCGAAACGATAATAATAATCGCACACACTCGTCCTTGAAGGATTCATAAATCAATCGACCATATA
>JAYRCB010000723.1:0-136552 GCA_036026315.1 Trachelus stipa | reverse complement strand
ATATATATTATATACATTCGCACGTACGACTCTTGTCAGTTAGCATTGTAGAAAATCTAAAGGTATCTCTTTCAGGCTTTCTTGCGGCATTGCGATTCCTTCGTGTCATTTCCACTTGATGTCTACACAGTGTCGCACAAATAGCCGACAACGGGTTACCGCGTAAATAAAAAAAGCTTAGAGTATAATTGAGTAAAGCAAAGATACGACGGACCTAGTATGTATTCTCATTCGTATTCGTGTTCTGTGTACACGGTTGACAGCCGGATACAAAGTTCCTTCCTTCGCTCTTTGCAAGTTTAAAATTCACTCGGTAGTACGAAGCTCGGCTGGTAGCAGCTGTCACTTAATCGTCGTTCTGTTTCTCGTGAGCTTTACGCTTTCCTGGTATAGCTGGCGCTCCTTCTCAAATGCTCTCTATGTTTTTCCTCCGTCTCTTTTTTCCCTCTCGCGTTCTCTCTCTCACTCTCTGTTTCTCGTATCTACGTACATATCTCGATTCGTGAACAGAGAGTGGGAAACTCGCGCGCCACGCGCGCTTAGATGTTTGTCTACGCCAAGTTGTTGGTTAACGATCTCTGCAAGCTTGTCGTCTTTGAACCCTGATCGAGTTAACTGCTGGTGCGTGATGTACTTGAGGAACGTTAAATCGTAATGGAGTCTAAAAACGAACCGGTATTAGTAGTTTGTTCAGAGAGCACTGAGCTTTCGTATATCGATATTTCGTACGTATACGTACCTTGTTAACTGGGACACAGGATATACGAAGTATGCGTATTATATGTATACGTACACCCAGGGCCGAATGTTAAAACAAAATTTTTTTTTTTTGTATTCACTTGTAATTTTCGAACCTACTTTCTGCATTCTGTGTTCATATTATTCTGCATGTCTGCTTAGCAAGTAGCGCCAACCAATGCTTACTTTCAAATCGAACTTCTGATCTTTTGCCTATTGACCGGAAATTGCAATCATTATTCCTCTCGATAAAATTGGCTTTTGCTTCCTGAGAATCTTTTTGAGAAGAGTGCACTGGATGGGTTCTGGTTTTGATTTCTGATTTATACCCGAGTCCTGCATCGATACACCTTCGAGAATATAGGCCTTGTAATAATTTATGAAGGATACGAGGTAGAGGCATCAAATATAGATTTAATCGTTATATTTCGACTTTGAGGAATCTTTGGGACACAATGATATTTGGTTATCGTAATAACGTCAAAGGGACTTCGCTGGTATATCCATCTCTATGTAAATTGTTATTTGTTATGACGTAAGCCGTCGCTACGCTTTTGCTGACTGACTCGACGCCGTCGGCAAATGGAACTTTGTACTTGTCGACCTTGTTTCGAAAATGTCTTTTTAACCAAATGCCGAGCTCTCTCGCATTTCGCGTAAACGCGTGTGCGGTTGAAACAATTTCTCGACGTTTTCATAATGAACGACGGTTACCAAGTCCTGACGAGTTGCGTCGCGGTTTTCGCGAAAGGTCGGAAAATTCCGAAATTAAACGGACTTGTGATGTAAAGCGTTGAAATTTCCGAGTCAATGGTGCCTCAAGGGAAAGAACCAACTCGGAGCCCTTTCAAAGTGGATATTCGTCGGAGCTTTATGAATAGGTACCCAGGTACCTACCGATTTCTTAAAGCGTCAAATCATTGGGATTGCACAAAACGAAAGAAGGAATGGGTGCCATGGAAAAGGAATTAATTTCAAATTCGCTTTAAAAGGATCCCTTCGTAGTGGAAGTATTCGAGACTCTCTTGATTAATAACACGCGCGATAAATTTTGAAGTGTCCTGAAATAAATATTTTTCAAACGTGTATCGATCCTTTTTTTTGCTCGACTTACATCACCCATCGATTAGCCTTGTAATGTTGATAAAATTATTCGTTTGATCAGTCATACTTGTATATACAGAAGCCCAGTTTCTTTATCCTGCAATTTCGACATTGCGAGTTTAATATGGTGAATTTAGATTTGAGCTATAGAAGCCTTGTTATCCTTTAGAATATTTCGTACTATGTTTATGTACTTTGAAAAATTGAATCCTCACGTCAAGTTCGACTAAGTCAATTTTCAAATTAATTGTCAGTCTATAGTAAAACTTTTAATTAATCAACGTATACCCGCTTCTCTCTCCTTTCATTCGCATTTCAACAGACGACCAATACCAGTTCGGTGATACGTTCGATACGAAACTGTACAACACAAGGCGCCAGTGTTATATCATATCCAATACCAATATATTTTTGCGCGCGAGGAACAACAAAACCGAGCGGTGCGAAAGGAAGCTTAAAATAAAGGGGAAAAAAATTTCACGAGCTCTCGCTGTTCCAGCGTCGCCCAGAAACAGACAAGCGGGACGAATTAAATGTGACATTGGAGCGTCAAAATTTCATAACCAATATTTCCGTGAGTTTCGCCCATTTTCATGCATATCGCTCGTATTTGCATTCGCATTTTGCATACTTTATGAATTTTACGCGCCTCGCCCGCACTTGTCGTGCGCAATCTGTCAGCGTGCGCACAACTACTTACATTTTGCATACGAGCTTAATTCACACCCCGCTGGTGTAGTTCGTGCTATAAAAATTCTCCATCCTCTCACTGATCTTCGTCCCACCCCCACCCTCCCGCCTTCAACACCTTTACGCCTGAGAACTCCAATAAGCAACTGGTTTATTCAGCGCACAGCTATTTGCTCGTGATGCACAGTCACTCGGACACAGTACTGGACACTGGATCCACAAAGAGTCGCGTGGGCGTTCAGCAATGTCGCCCACGCGGCAGCTGTTCACCGTGTCACGGCAACTCTAATTCGGTAATATCGTTAACTCTAAAGGTTGCTCCAGTTGGACGGATAAAAAAACGTTTCGGCGATATTATGTAATTTTTTTTTGAAAAATTTCGTACACATTGAACATACAAAGTGTAATTGGTCCTTGAGACTGTCGCTACTAAGTCTCTATCGTACTTCGTTGAGAATTTCGATTAAATATTATTTTCATTGTACATATATATATTGATACACAGGAAATTTGAATTCCTAGCCTCTGATGAATGCGAGGAGCTGTTATACGTTGGAGGGCGAGAAGAAAGGAAGATATAGAGAGTAAAAAGTTTTTTCAAAAATAATAAGAGCCGTGACCGGCGTAAAAGATTTCAACGACATAAAAAGTTGGTGGGTTCGCCTCGACGCGGCCGGCCTAATCAGAGAGAACGTGGAAATTGGTACCTCGTGGCGAACTTTTTGATTCCCTCCCGTCGTACGGATAGGTCATTTTGAATAAAAATTACCGAACCAACTGCTACAGCATCACGGGCTCCTGTTTCGAGATCGTGAAAGTTCCTCGACGATATTTATATTTCGCGGAGGACTTAACGGTACCGTAATAAATATTTAGGGTTAACTTTGGTACAACACGGGCACCTGGAATGCGCGTTAACATCATTGTTGCGTAAGGTACAGAACTGCGGAGACGTGGTGGGAGTCGCGCGTTGCAACTTTTATACCTTAGCTAGTAGCGGGGGTTGGACTTTCCCCTAGAGCCGATTAATTTTACGTCTTCGAAACTCGTCTCGACAGCCCGCGATGGGATTTTCAGGCTGAAACAAAGAAGATAAGAAAAAAGAAAGATAATCAAGAAAAAAAAGCAGTCCAAGAAGGACATGATAAAGGAGTGAAACGGAGGGGCGGGGAAGAGGGTGGTGTCCTTCCCAGGATCATCCGAACTGTAGGCAACGGCTTTAACGAGACCCTCGAGGGTTTGACGTAGTAAATCCGCCACGAGACGTGGTGTGAAAATATATGAGGGAAATGAGGAAAACGCGGTTATGGGATGAGATAAGGAATGGGCGGCAGGTGCCGGTGCCCCCTAGACTAACAGGAAAGAACGAGAAGAAAAGATGAAGATTAACAGACAAATTGCTTATCTATCGGTCACAGTGTCTTTCCCGCACCCCGCTGTCACGTCTCATAATGGGAACCCATTAACCGCTACGCCACTGACACATGTTACCAGTGAGAATTTTTCAAGCCGCGGTGCGTTTGATTGATAACAGACATTACCGATTTCGCACGGCCGTTTTCTCTTCTCGTTTTGTACTACCGGCAGCACTTCTTGCAGCAGATTCGCACGTGATGCTTTTCTTATCCGATCATAAAGACTGGAACAGTGTTGAATGCATTATGAAAAAATTTGCCGGATTGTATGATAATATATGTATGACGTATGATAATTTGAAAAAATTTTATTATATATTAGCACAGATGAAATTTGATACTTTTGCGAGTAAAATCTTTGGCCTACAGGGTGCTTCAACAGTTTTTCGTACGCGTTGCGTGCCGTGAAATTTAATTGGTATATCGTAAGTACATAGAGTTTGATTAAACACCTAGCTCGCTAGTAGCTAGAACCTCCCAACGGTTTACATGAAAGTACTGATCAAACCACGCGTGTATTCATATTTGCCAAATGTATTTACTGGGCATATAGTATCGACTGACCGTACTGGACCGGCTGCTTTAAACTCGGATTTCCAACGATAATTAATGATGGAACAGTGTTTGATCAGAGATTATTAAGTTACGGTATTACGGATGGCACTGTAGGTATCCCTGTCTCTTTTTTACTCTCGTATAGACATATATCTCCTTCTCTCATTCTCACTCGTTTTTCCATCCCATACGTATGCCCGGTCACCGTGAATACACAGCATCCACGAAATTAAACAAATTATCTCGAGATTCTGTAGAATCGCGCAGTAGCAATACGACCGCGAATGAGATTTTCGAATCTGAAAAACGTAAAGAAATGTATCCACGTATGGAACAGCTGATAAAGGTGCATCTGGATTCTGTGTGAGATTAGAGCAACGACGCAGCGAGGTATGCGAGCCGTGTGACGTAATTGCGACATATCAAGTTCTGTGCCAAGAATTGAGTCATTCTCGTGTACATTTCCTCTCTCTCTCTCTCTCCTCAGTTACTCAGATGCTACCTCATTCCTTTTCACTCTCTTCTTCTCACTAATTCAATGTGTCGAAAACATACGTGCACATATGCTGGTATTTTTATATAGAACGTACTCCACTCTTATGTCTCTCTGATACACCTGCTCATAAATTCCGTGAGCTTAATCGTGAACGTAAAGTATTCGGGACATGAAATGAAGTTTGCGTTCGGTAAAATCAAACGACTGGCGAACGTTATAATGAGCATAGTGAATAGTATGGAAGTCTTGTCGATCAATAGGACGTTTTTTTTTTTTTTCATATTTCTGTAATAAGTGAACGAAAGCTAGAAAAGGACAAATGAGGGAAAAAGTATAATATGATAAAGGATATATAGTAAGTACATGCCAGGCATAAAATGAAAAAGTTTTATGTGTAATTTTTGTATGTGAAACAATATACACTGTATATATATATATATATATATATATATATATATATATATAGTGGGAATATATATGATGGGAAAATTTCGACGTTATCGATTATGCAAAGAGGGATATACGTATAAATACATATGGATGTAGGTCCGAGAGTAACGTGTATGTGTAAATTGGAAGAAAAGTGGATTTCTGTAAATGTTCATATGGGAGATGCGCATCTTCACAGTAAATCTCGACCTACGTTATGCAGCATCCATGCTACTCGCTCATGCATGTAAACTCAGGACTAAGAGGACCAAAGGGACTTCAGGGGGAAAGGGTCTTCTTCGTAGAGACGGTTCTCTTTGCCGGTAGAAGACTTCTACGTGAAAGTGCCAACCAATTTTTACGGTCTGTTCTATCTTGAGCTTTATCTACCATCCTCATTCTCAGCCTTCCTTTCTTCATTCTCTGGAACGAGCCGTCTTCGACTTCCTTTTCTTTGGTCTGATCCCTGTCTGTGCGATTTTTTTTTAATGTCTACGGAGTAATAAAGTACGCGCTTTAAGGCGCCGGAGCACGGAATCAGCACGTAGCTTAGGTATACTAGGAAGAATAGAATAGAACAGGCGAAAGAGAAAGAACGAAGGAGAGAGACGAGGTGAGTGTGACGAGGGGCGGGAGGGGGAACGAGAGGACGTTAGCACGCTTGGGAAGATTTTCCTTTTTCCTGGGGCAATCTAAGATAGAGCGTCCTCAGGAACCTGGAGTGCGCGAACTGGGAGAGTGTGTGTGAGAGAGAGAAAGTCGATTGAATATTTTTACATATATGAAATTTTTATTCTAGCCCCATGGTTGGCTGACGTACCTTTCCATGGTTCCTCTTGTTACTCGAGGAAAATATACATACTTTACTTCTACATGTAAACGCGCCTGTAAGCTGCCCCCTAAGGCGAACTTGGCTCTTGCGATTCCCTTCGTCATTAGTCGCGTAATTGTTAACCCGACTTAAGCAATTTTTCAAGCCTCTTTTGCAATTCTCGTACTAGCGATTTTACTAAAATTCGAAAATTATTATATCGTACGTTCTGTCGTATTTTATATCTCTCTTCCCTTCCTTATTTCTCTTTCGTTAGAAATGAATAATAATGTTTCTAATTATTTTCTCGGCTAGGAGTCTTGTTTGTGAAATTCTATCGTTCCGGGGGGACGTGTAACCAGCTACGTTGCACTGGCGGAATGTTTAGTTTGCATTAATTGTAAAACAGCCTTTACACGAGAAGCAGTTATCTATAGGGCTATGATAGAAAGAGCTTGAAGGTTCTCTATTCCGTGCAAAAGTACTTGGTGTCTGAAGCACCACCTGTAATAAAGCAGTACCTAAAGCGAGTGAGTGCTTTGCACCGATTCGTCAGAATTTCGCCATTGTCGCTGCTGAAATTAAACGCGTCTTCGTTATACCGAAATTCGAAGGTTGCGACGTTCAGTTATTTCCTCGCTCGACACGGCGCACAAGGTGCAGTGCCGCCTCTACGATGAGATTATTGAATTTCCTGTCATTCCCAGAAGAAATACGCTCTATTTACTTTGGCGGTGAAATAAGGACGGTCTTTACTGTGCGGGAATTGTAAAAGAAAGAAGAAATACGTAAAAAGAAGTGTATGAGGGAAAAAGAGAAAAAATATTAAAGGAAAGAGAGAGGGAGAGAGAAAGAGCGAGTCAAATCGAAAGATTTCTGAAGAGGTTTCAACTTTTCCATCCCCCCCCGATTACCACCCCTCACCCAACCATTTTCACAAGTCACTGGTCGTCGTCGACTCACGATATAAAACCATCACGGCGAGTTCTCACGAAGCATCGATTTCGGATTTTCAAAATGGTTGGTTCTTGCAACCTTCCACCTCTAACCCCCTCCCCCCCCCAACTACCTATCGTGTTACCGTCAAATCCGAAGCGCGAAAAGTCTTCGTGGAAATTCGCGAAATTCCGATCATCCAATCTTGGCGTCTCTGCAATCTTAACTAAGGGGTTGGGTGGTGCAACGTGCTCAACGTTGGAAGATTAGAAATTCGAAAAGCATCGACTTCCGGTTTACTGCATCCTACTACGAGCAGACGATTCAATAACAGCTGCGATTGGATTATGGGAAAAAATTGGTGACTTAGTCAAGAGACAAGTAAAATCATTAATACTTGAAAGCAGTAAAGCACGAACATCGGCCGCTTACCGTAAACCGCATTACCGATGTAGTTTTCGGATGTTCAAGCCTCTGTGACGTTACTTCTTAATTCATATAAGTGAAACGAGGTGCAGTCGGTATCAGTGCAGATGGGTAGAACAGTTATCTTTCGTGCTTTCTGCCGCCTCCGACTTATCCGGTTCCACCGAACTAGTTAAATCATCCCTGCCGCAGGGTTTCGGTACGCGCGGATTCCGAACACGTAGAAGGAATTTATTTGAAACACGTATGCGCCGCGGAACCGAGTTCCGTCGAGTTTTGCTCGCGCTCCGGTGTGATATGCACCCACCAACTTGTCTCTGCCCGGTTGGCCTCTCCGACCCTTACGAGAACCGAGTCGCAAGTTTAAACGGATGGCTTATCAGAAAGTCTCCCAGGATAGCTTAGCCCATTACTTCTTGCGAACGAACTTGCTTGGCTTCTCTCTCCTTCTGATATACATCCTTCTCCTATCTCTTTCTTTCTCTCACTATGTATTTCTCTGTCTTCTGCAGATTCTCGCAGGTTGCCTAGAGTTCGGTCAATTCGCGGACTCCTCTCTCCCGTTTCAAGGTGTGCATTTCTGATTTCCTCTCTCTCTCTCTCTCTATCCAACGGCGAAATCGTTTTAGCTTCGGATAACGATAGAGACACTACATTGCATACAGGGTGGAATGGACGAACCGAAAAGTCTTGGACTTTTAAATTGCATCTAAATTGCAAACCGGCCAAGATTAGTCGATTCGACGCCATTACTGCATTTGGACGATCGATACCCGAGCACAGTTACGCTTGCTACTGGGTCGAGTTCGATTAAATCCGATGCATTTCGAGGGTGGTTCAGAGAGGTGGGTATGTGGGTGGAAATTGTCGGACGTAAAAAAATATGATGAAAAAAGTAAAAGGTAAGGTTGCGTGCACGTTATCGACGTTAAAACGATTTAAGTTTTAACGTCGCACTGCTAGATGTATGGTCCCGATTACAAAAATTCTGCAGCTCGTTCTAAAATTCGTGGGCGCAATATAAAGGAGACTTTTCGAAACATTATATAGTACGTTAATGCTTAAATACGTCTTATTCCGCAAGTGTCCTTATCTGGATCGAAGTAAAATAGGATTTCTCTCTCTCTCTCTCTCTCTCTCGCTCTTTTTCCGGTATCTCGTTAGTCGACAATCGAGTGAACTAATTTTTTTCTTCTTATACCTCTTTCTTTGATTTCATTACTTTTCGCAGCACGTGTCTCCCCCTGACGAACCAAGAGATCGAGTTGTGAATAAAGAATGAAATTACACAGGTTTCATCCGCGCTTACATATTTTTGCCAGTTCAATATCAGCCTTATATACCTACACGTCGTTTTCATTTTGAAACTCGAATAGTTTATGGCTCGCATTTCGAATATCACATTTTTCCAAGCAGCAAAGTCGAGAGTCGAGAGACCGTTGTGGCGCGGCCCCGCCCTCGTAATTCAAGTCGTGTCCGAATAAGAAAAACAATCTTCCACGGCAGTTCTCGAAGCTTTTGCTAAAGGGGGATTTGCGGTTGGGAAATGCGCGCGCGCGATTTGCCACACTCATAAATTTATGGATCATCCGTGCCGCTAAGCCGAGTAACAAAATGTAACGGCGAGGTGAGCTGGATTTTCACGCGTTACCAGTTGGTTGATTTCTCTCTATATAAGGCCGCATTTACGATTCACCGGCATTCTCATGGAAGGGCCTTTTTCAATTTCATCAAACACCATAAATCATATTCATCCAATCGATCCTCACTGTCGATCAATGAATAAAGACGTAACTAATAAACTGTCAAATGCACACATTCACACACACTATCTATCCATAATAAAAATAATCAAATCCACATATACACACACGCCGTCAAACACAATCAAAATGATAACAGAGTGCTATTGGCGAGAGATCTTTGTTCGTGACAAAAAAAAAAGAAAATGGTCCTTTCATTTTTTTTCTTGCAAATCGTGCGAAAAGATAAAGCGTGAATGCATAATAGACAATGATATCTCTGAACTGTATGTTTTACGTGCATATCTCTTAATGGTAAAAAAAATAAAGAAAAAAAATATATATCTAACCCCCCTATCCTTTTGTGTTTCAGGTATGCAGAGATGCTCGATGTTTGATTATTGCGATAAAAAATGCTGTCGGTATGTTTACGTATTGAGACTATCCATGTAGAAAGCTAATATCACGTCAGATCTGGTATCACTTCCCTCGACCTAACCTAACTTGCTGTTAAATCTTATATCATATCCTTCGCTTCCCTTTTTTCTTTTACGTCATCTTTCCCTTTTATTTTTTTTTAATCGGCGCTAACCCGTAAAACGATATTTCCTACAAGGTCGTGATAATAAAATATACCCGTGCCCGCTATAGTATACGTATACACTTACTTAACAGGATCCTTATGCACCGCTTGCTACAATTTCGTTTCACGTTTCTCGTTGGCATTTAGGATGAAGTTTAACGCTGCTCGTCGAGATGCACGTAAACGCTTATAAGGGCTGGTATCCACGGCTAAAGGTCTTGAAAATGCTTCGTAGCAGTAGCAACGTCTCTCGATTTATCCCTCTTGCATAATGCAATGGTCGATCTTTACGAATTCCTCCGTACTTCGAGATGACGTAACTTTTGCGAAACTCTTCGCGCTAACGCGAGGTAAAGAAAAGGATAATAATCATAAGCGAAGAGCAGGTAGCGGAAGTATTATATTATCAACAGTCTGGAGCTGACGGTACATATGATAAAAACCATTTTTGATTTTCTCATATTAATTCATGATCGACAGGGTGGCCAAGAAAAAGATGACACATTTTATATATAACTTTTATATATATTTCACACGTAACCGTATATACCTGAATAAAGTAGAGCAAAGTGAAATAGGATGGGAAATGCAATTTGCAAATCACCCGTTGAAGTACGTTCGCAATGCACTCGCTCGCTTCTCAAATATCCTGAGGGCTTACGAGTCTTATCGGGAAACGTGGGAAACCTAAAGCGTTAGAGGCGACGTGTCGCAAAATCTTTGACACGTGTACATTGATAAGACTGAAGACGATGAATTTCCAAGCGTCCATGGGATACTGGTAGCGTTGTACGTATCTCAAAGCGAGATCGTCGTACTGCCTGATCCCACGCGCGAGGTCGTAACAGTAGAATATAGGTAGAGAGCGACGCCGGGCGTCGGGGCGCGAGTGTTATTATTTACGCCAGAGCTGGATGAAATATTACATTTTCGAACCAGCCGGCATCGCTCTTCGGTACGTTTCCGCTTTCTTCGCAGGTTGTTTCTATCTACCCTCTCTCGTGCGGTTTCTCATCCCCTTACCACCCCCCCCCCCCGACCCACCCCTACTTCACTTTCTATCTCTCATCCACACCGCTCCAGCACTCTTGATTCGCGAACGCCTTACTTTCTCTACTTCCGAGATCTCTTAGCTCTCGAGAAAGAGGCGAGGAGAGACCGCTCTCTCCATTACCATTTATAGTGATTTCTGAACCACCTTCCTTCGACCGTCTAACACACATCTAACCCTCCCACCCTCTCTCCCTCCTCTTTACACCCCCCTCGTAGAATCACCTACGTGTCTACTTTCCGCGAAGCGTCTGATTTATAGCCTTTGTCATCCCTGGATGCATCCAGGGCATTCGTAAGACGTAGTCGAGGACCCAACGTTATTACGGATTCCCTATATACAGATATACCTAGGCAGATCCGAACATGATTTCCCATTTTATCAGTCAAACACACGTATGACTCTCGTGTTGGTTGCACATTGAACTCCATAGAGACGTGTAATCAGACTTCTGTAACTATTTTTAGAAACCGATAATCAGAATCAGTTACGGCGTTGGACAGCTAAACGCACTTTGAATCGTTGAATTTTCAACTGCGCATGCGCATGCTTGTGCCGCGCATCCGACTTCGGAGTGACCGATTGCGGCTTGACGGTTAACGAGCGTGCGGTGTGACGAGTCGCCTTGTGTTTTCACATAGCACCGAATATCAAGTATACACTATAGTAGATACGTGTATCCAGTTATGTACTGGCTATAACCTGTGCATATATTTCATTACGTATTTAATCTATGTAGACGTAGAATTGCCACGCGATCAAACGCCGCGTTTCTTTCATTCCTTCTCTACTGTTCCATAAACTATTCCTCACTCCTCTCTCTCTTCTCTTTCGCAATTTCTGCCAGGGGCTCCTGTCGGAGATCCGTACAGTTTTAAAACGAACTCGTATCGGACGCATCTCGGCGACGTCGTTTCCCAAGGAACTTCTTGTTTGTTTGTTTCCCAAGGAATGTTAACGACTTCAGGACTACATACCTATAGAACCACTTTAGTGGAAGGTTCGCGACATTCGATGCCCTGTATTTCGCGTCCCTCGCGCAGTGCCACGTTTTACCGATAGGATTAAATATTATGCATAAATGCAGACTGTGGTCTTTGACTCGTATTTTCATTCCTCTTCATCTTTTCATAAGCTTCAATAAAGTCTCGTGCATCTTGCTATTCTTTTTTGTTAGGAACTTTCGAAATATCCAATTAGTTGGACGGCGCTCATCGAACGTTCCCTTTAAGGTCATCAATGACGGGAAGAGGAAGGGAGAGTGACGCAGGAGGAAGAGCTTCCGGTGGGCCGACGGGATATTTCTCCACGAGGATCAAGGTGGATGAGGGTTGGTTTTTCAGTGGGGTGGAGTGTACCGGAAGGACAGGAAAGTTAGAGAGGAAGGATCAGAGTATGAGGTAGACCCGCCTGATGTATGGCGAAGGCCAAAGACGTCAGGATGTTTGCTACCCACGTTTTCCACAACATGGATCGATTTTGAGTCTCCCTCCTTCCTTCACTCTTCCACTTCCTCTCTCGCTCCGGTTCACCGTTGATCGACACAATGACGCGAATTTACATTAGTTATTTTTTTTATACCAGTGATTGAACTAGTACAAATCCGAACCACAGATTTTAAACACGCCATTACGCAAATTAAGTTTTAGTGCCAGCGGCAACCGAGTCTTTGGCCCTTGGCCAACGTTTATTCGCTTGCGATGCTTTTGCCCGGCTCTTCGTCTTCCTTCTCTCCGTCCCTCCAACTCCATCTAACTATCTATCTCCCTCTCACCGCTACGTTTCGTTATTTCTCTGCACTCTACGCACTCGTACTCACTCGTCACCGACTTTATTCCCCAGCCTCGTCTCGTCCTCGGTACTCATAAAAATACCAAAACCCGTTTTATTGTTGGCTTCTGTTCCGTCGCCTTCGAACTTTCGCGGCTGTCGACGCGGAAGCGGATCGCTGAATTACGCTTCCTGTCGTTTATCTCAACTTTCGTATCTGCCACGATATATACTCGTATTCCTTCTCCACCCAGATCCCGCTGGATGTCGGTAAATATACGTCCCGATAGTATATGGATTTTCTTGGCCGGTCAGTAACGAGAATAAGTTTTACTTGTTATCCGTTGTACGACAGTAAAATAGCACCCTTACTAAGTACGTAAGATGGCCTCCCGGCAGTATTGTATTCACGGTATTTCCAGTCTGCGCCAGAGCGAATTCCGTACTCTAAAGAGGACTTCGCAATAGGGCTACGAAGGAGTGTCGGTGCTCGTCCGTAGGAGGACGTACTCTTATCTATCCCCAGGGGTCACGTTGCTCGCAAAGTTCAGTTCTGCCCGCGACAGCGGTGCGTCCGACACCAGTAATTTGCCAGCAAGTTAAATATTCCCACGTGAAAACGTCAGAGTGACTGATGCGCGAATGTGACTAATGCTACCCCCCAAGGGGGCCACCGTTGACTCACTTCACTTCCCTCCTGTCCCAAATCTCTTTGCACCCTCGCCATTGTCTCAACCTGTCTCCCCCGCGTCTCCTGCCCCGGAACACGATCCATCAAACGATCCGTTAAATATGACCGATTGCACCGCGTCGCTACCGGATGGATCAAACTAGAGTGGAAAATGTCTTTGAATTAATCAAATTAAAGGATTGACCTATCGACTATTCTCGTCTTACTTCTCTTAAAACCTGGTAACGGATGGCTCGCGGTCGATCGTGATATCGAAAAAAATGAACGGCTCCCCCTGGGGAATCTTTGTTATTTCGCGAGAGAGAAAAATTGCCAAGACAAGCTCATTCACGGAGCTTCATTTTTTTTTTTCAACAAGAAATATTAAAACCTCACGTCATAACTTTGCGTCCCGCCCTTCAAGACTCGGCGGAATCAAATTCCTTGGGATGTTTTTCACGAATATTTTTCTACCGTTAGCATAAAGGCAAAGGACGAGGAGAGGCAGTCGGCAAGCAGGCAGGTGTCAGCTGTTGGTGATACGTGCGTTGTTAGATAGGCAGTTAGGTTGGGTTAGATAAGTATAGCTATTCCATGCAGATTCAAGACGGAGTCGTCTTGTGTTCCAGGCGTACCTACCTGGGGGATGAAAACTGACGCTATTACGAAGCCACTTTGTTTATTTCGGCCTGTAATTCAAAAACAAAACGTAATCGCCCGTGCTTTTATTTGCTTTGTTGCTACCAGCAAGAGGAAAAGCTCGCCCTCTGGCGAGATGGTTGTGTTTGTAAGAAGGGCCAAGGTAATTAAGTTAAAAATATACGCGTGCCTTATCACACCTCCTTTTGTTCTACGTCGAGCATGGCCGCCAACGGGGCTTCCCTGAAAACATTTTTCATCGTTTACACGTAACAGCGCGGTTTTCCCAGCCTTCGTCCGCTATACTTAGTTCTCTTTTATACTCTCGGGTGCATGTTTATTCAAGAGTCTCACGTACAAAAGATATTCCCGCGCGAAGGGACGTGACACTAGGTACGGCCGCGCCAGGACCGACCAGCCAACCAGAATGACGACGTAGGATAACGGGCCAAGCATGCAAGGGTCGTAGACAGGAGGATTGTGTATCGCCAGCCAGAGAAGCCAGGACATGACGACATAAGCCGGAAGTCGGGAGGAAATGAAAAAGTTACGTTACGACGAGTGTTCGCGACGTTTTCATTTTTACGCAAGACGAGGACCTCTTCGAAACGACGACGCGCAGAAGTACGTGGCTACATGGCCGCGTTTAAATATTCTGCGCGAACGTTGGTGCTTGCTCGTTTTACTGGAGTGGTCTTGCGGCGTAGTAACTTTCGAACGAGAAAGATAGAAAGAGATACCGAGTCCTTTGAAACGAGTAAATAACGTCACTCCTATGCGTACTATATGGCTGTCTATCTGTCTAAGTATATAGCTAGTGATATTATCCTGTTTACATAATATTCATATACGCAGAATCTGCACGTAATACGTCAACGTCTTTCATGTAGCCGTTTACGGTTTGGCTTCCGATATACAAGCAAGAAATAGAGACGAAAGGAAGAAGAAAATACGAGGCCACCAGGGAAAACTTTGTATCGTATTTCAGTTTCGGATGGCGCCCCTTGACGCAAGCCTGTTTACAACCCCGTCATACGGTTTTTTCATACCGACCAACCCCTTCGAGCCGTTAAAAAAACTACTGATAACCGAGCCAGGGTTGCTTCTTTCGGAAATTCTCAATGGCACCTACTTTGGTACCGTCTCGACATGTCGCTTCCAAAATCTTCATAAATGTCACCAGTCTACGTCATAGCGTACTCTCGTAAGCGGGCACTGGTAATCAGGTTTTTCGTCAGTGTGGTTAGTTGAAAAAATTGTGGCGAAAAAAGCCGTTTAGAGGAGTTGACAGGGGGGGATTAAAGTACCAAGAGTTTTACACGTTTGCCCAGCTCGAAAACCGTCGCAGCCCTAATGGACGGTAACCACAGTGGCGAACTTTAATTCCAGGGGAATTGTCGGGTGCACCGCTTCTCGCTTGTCGGCTGGCTGGAAGTGCTGGCTTGTCCACACTTTTAACTTCCGGTCGGCCGGTAATTAGTTGGCATTACCATGGACTCGCCTCTAGATATATAGACCGTATATATGTATACTTGTGTATATTTAAGCCACGAGGGAAGGTAGAGAAGCGAAGCTTCTCTCCTCCTTTCCTTCTCTGCTTCCGAAGGTAACGTAGGTACATATACGAATTGGCTGTTCTAGCCAGCTGGAAGGTACCGGTGCTCTGCGTTTCCGCTCCTCTGGAGCTTTTAACCACCGAGTGCTGAGTGGAAGGTACGGTAGCGTTGCCAGGGTGGAATTGTGTCGGGAGGGAATGGGGCCTGGGAGCCAGATGGGTGTTTAAGCAGCTTTCGTCGGTAGAGCGGCGAGCTAAAGCGCCAGTTTTCGTACTAATATTTGCCACTCGACCCTACAATTCCTTACGATCATCGACCCATCCTACGCAAACTGTACGAATATATACGCAGTCTATTGTCTCGTCGTGCAATAAAACTTTGACTGATTTTGCGAACGAGACACGTCAGCCATGTTCTCCGTGCGTGCATATATAGATATACGAAGTGAGTAGCCGCTTACCCCTAATTCCCAACGCGGAGCGGCTTATCGCTGTAGATGGAAGGGTAGGGGAGATACGCTCGGTTACGTTTCTAGGATTAGGGATACGTCCGGGATGCTCGGTGAAAAGTCCTTTTTAAGGGCGTGGTCGTTCTACAGAATTTCTACAATTTTCCTGCTACCCCATGATTCTCGTCTCTGGTTATTCCCTCAAGATTCCCCTACGTGATTACATACTGATCTCGTAATAACATTTTTCACTCTGTGCATTACTATCAGCCGTATATACCTATATACACAGATCCACTGCCCTGGTAACTCTTGTTATGGAATCTACCTGTATCTTCTGTAAGCACCACCCACGAGATTCAGGATTATTCTCGAGTATCGATGTAATTCGGAAAATTCTTGATGTACAGGAAGGGATGTGGTAGGAAGAAGTGATGGAAAGGTTGAAAAGTAGAAAAGTGGAAACAGCCTGATGGTATTTGCAATTTAAAGTGCAGTACGGATCTCGACGTTCGAAATGGGTAGCCGCGAGAGAGAGAGGGGGGAGGGGGTGGCTAAGTATTATCGGGAGCGATGTAAAACGGACAGAAACTTAAAGGCGCGAGTGCAAGAGTTTCGCCGGAAGGAAAATTGCAAAACTAAATTAATTACTCGTGAAGTCGACAGGTGGGAATTGGCGGTGGATGGAATGGTTTCCACGAGGTTTTCGCGGTCGATAGAACTAATAAAAGTAAAGATGGTATTAAATGCTCATGCAATGAGAAAGAAGGAGACGATATAGACGCTAGAAAAAACTCTTGGTGTGACCTGATTTTATGGTCTCATTAAATATACAACAAATATTAGGGTACCCTTGCGGGCACCCTCGGGCGTCCAAAATATTGCACAATATCCTGGCATCGCCTACGGTCTGGTTCCGTAGGGCTGATAAGAAAGTCCTTTATTATGCAAGTTATACGTTCCGAACGAAATTTTATGTGGGGGCTCTTCTACCTTGTTGGAGTATATGGAGGGGGCTGAATGCAACGACCTAACTGCGCGTCCCGACGCCTGCTACAATCCTGTCTCTTCTATCGGCTCGCGCACTCAAACGGAAGAAAAGTAAACGTAAAGACGCGGCGAGACTTTAACCTGAACCCGCATCGTCATTAGTCTAACTAATTGACATTGCCTATGGAATGGTGCGAGGAATTTCAGCCACTTAAGCTTTCGAGCCATCCACCCCTACGCTAATTACGTAACCGGGGAATGAAAATTTACCTTGATATATACATTTCGATTCGTTTTCCTTAATTGATCTAAAAATATATAAGCTTGGCCGATGAGAGCTTTTTTATATTCACTTATTACTCCGGATGGAACTTCGAAGCTTTTTCATTACGGGAAAATGATTTGCCCTCGCGATAAGGACGCTTCTGGTAAAGGGCAAAATTTGTTATCATTCGATAACGTCGCTAAATTTCGTTGTCCCTCGATTTCGCGTGCCAAACGTTACTTCTTCACGTAGTATATAAAACCTTCGTTATCTTCGACGCCCGACGCTTTGTAACGACGTTACGACGCTTTACGGTATTTCGCGGTTCGGGTCTCGCATTAGTTAATAAAACATGCCGCGGGCACGTGGGGTAGAATTATGGCCGACGTAACATTATTCCGCCCACCCTTTCTAACGTCTATGGCTTGTATATAGGGAGCCAGTTGGTAGTATGGCGTTCTCTACAAAGGTTATGGTGATCGCAGCCACTCCCTAATATTTGTTGCATATTTAACAAGTCTCTCTATATATAGGTAAAGTAAATACGATAGGGAGCTACTCCCACGAGCGGACCGTAGCTCATCAATAATTTTCGCAAAAATTCATCCCTGGTTCATCTCCTAAAATATCAATGGCCCACACCATAGCCGTTCACAGTCCCTTTGAAACGTTGACAACCCCATTGCTATCTAACAGAACCAGACAGACCTGACCATCTGATTAACAGAGTGACTTGCAAATCCTACCTCGAGAAAAATCCTACTGCTCTGTAATTTACAGAGGGTAGAAATTTGTACATACGTAATAATTCGCGTATTCGTATTACGTTTATCGACCCAATGAAAAAGGAGGATGATGGTAAAATCCTTTAATACTCATCAAGAAAAATTACAAGATTTCCTCCTGCAAGTCGTAATAAGGGTAGCATCATATCGCGGGAACTGGAATGAAAATTCCAGAAGAAAAATTCGCAATTTCGTTCTGGATTTTGTCTCGGGATTATTGCGAATTACGTCCAAGACATTATATACCTGTATCTGTACACACCTACGAGACTATATATAGCGCAATGCTAGTTTACGATATCTACGAAACAAGAGACACTTGAAGCGGTAACAGAGCCTCATGTGCCTATTGAAAAAGATAACCCTTTGTTTCCATCGGGCGACGACAACACGGCTTTTTGTTTGGTTCTCGAGAACGTCATCGTTGGTCCCCTCGACGATAGGCGTCCATCGCGACGTCAACGCGCTCTTTTATTCTCGGCATGACGTCGTCACTCGTCAACGGCGTTTTGTCTCGTAAAGCTCTCGCTTTAACGTAGGTACCTGTTAGGTACCTACCTACATCCTCTACCGTGTTGGAAAATATATCGTGCTACGGATTAAGCCAGTAGACGTACGCGATATTCACTGGTTAATCGTCCTGGACCTACGGGATAGAGTAGAGAGACTTCCATCCCTTGATCCGCTTTTCATGATAGCGACCCAAATTTTTTTTTGTCCAGTAACTTCACATTATCCTTGAGGTACTTATGGTACAGCCCATTGTTAAACGGTAGTCAGTCGTGCATAGCCGTTTCATTGTGACTTGCAACAATGCTCACCCTACAACATTTGTTAACGGATGGGACAAAGATAAGGGGATAAAACTTATATATTACCTATTTTCAGCAAATTTCCCCGGTTTCGACAGTTTCACAAGCTCAGCCTTAACCAAAAGACCTGATGCAATCGCTTGCGAAATAACATTTCCGAGATTGGGTCCGCGAAGGTGGATCTAGGGTAGTCGCACCTATTGCGAAACTTTCGCCGGGACGAACTTGCGCTATAATTTCGCGAGCAACGAACGCACCAGGGATAATTATTGGTAACTACTAACTGGTAAAGTTTCAAGAGCGCAACCGGCGCGGCGGTAACGCCAGCCACTCGAGTGCAAATTAAATATAGCGCAGCGCACTGTAATTTATAGCTGTAATATAATATGGGCTGTTTACCGTTAAGCCGTTATTAGCAAATACGCCATTTCGTCGTGAGTTCGAGGTGTTCATACGCCACGATATGCATACTATACAGAATAGGTTACGTCGTATATACAGTTTGCAATCGTTAGCGGTATATCACTCTTGTGAATCCGCCTTGTCGTTTCCGCGAGATTCTTACGACCCCTTATGTTAAATACATACGCACAATATAATAGATGCTTAATTTAACTCACCATCAGTATTATGATTTATGTATATAGTCACACACACAAAAAATGTTTCTGAACAGACACAGATTTTCTAAATAAAAATTTATTTTCAACTTCGTTAAACCCTCGGCGACAATTAAAGCTCGAGATGACATATCGTGAATATCTCTGCGTGCGGATAAATAGCAGAAGCACCGATGAGGGTGGCTTCGCGATGATTAGCCCCTTTCGTGGCTTCGAGTCACGCGAGCAGTCAGTTAATTGAATTTATCAGAGAGCTCTCGCCGCGTCGAGACAACGGGGGTTGAAAATGATGAAGGGCGTATAAGAGGGGTTGTTCAGCATAATAAAATGATAAAGAGGAACCCTTTCGTGCAAATTTTCGAAAATTCGAAAATCGTTGCGATAACATTGGCCGCATAGCATAAATTACGTCGAGACTTAATTCTACGTTCACGAAACTTCATATTGTAAAACCCCTAATGTTTTATGTAATATTTGCACGTAATTCTTTGCAAAAAGAAAGACAAAGAGTCACCACGCGGATTATAGTACACTATATGAAATATACATCGTAATATGAAAATAAAAAAAAATGTCTCACTCAATTGGTAAAATGTCCAAGTTGGTACCAGTCCCCCTTTTTTGTCTTCTGGAAGCTTTCAAAATAATTGGTATATATACACATATATACTATTACGTTTTTTCTCCTATATTCTTTTAAAAGATCACTCTGAAACATCCATCTCCCTTTCGTACGTCCTACGTACCATGACAATGCACGATACTCAATTAAATAGAGTTATTCCTATCAGTGAAATTCATCTGCACCAAACGTCATTGCAGGTTGCAAACGCGCATAAATATTACCTTATGGAAATATAATGCTGTTACCTTGACTAGACTAACACGGTACACGATGGACAAGTAAGTGCATTGGAGTGCACTTAACAAATACTGCAAACGTGCTAACTCCCTTAAGAAAATTTCATAATTAAATTTGTACACGATACACCTCTACATGGATTGTGGCTATTGTAAATATATTTTCTCCAATATTATATAGTAATACAGACTACCTACACTTACATACTGTTATCTATTTCTACGAAGATATCAGACACGCAAGTGCAGTCAGGCAATCTCCTGCATTTCGTGCAGTTTCCTTCGCCCAAATCTCGTCTGTATGGTAATTGAGGATGGTGTTAACTATCAAGTCGTAAAATATACGAAATTGACTCGATACTCAAATTTAATACAAGTAGGTTTTCCCGTGCGAATTTCTGGACGCGTTTACACAACACTTGAGCGGAACGCATATCTCGCGTGGCCGTAAACATTAGCGAGAATGAGGGATGCACGATATAGTTATAAGTTATAACTTTATTACTTAACCAACTCTACTATACTATATATTTCTCTCTAGACTCTATATCACGTGCTTCATAGACATCTGCCTAACCCAGTCGCCCCACGCTAGGGCTAATTCAGCAGACAGTTTCCATAGGTTTGGAGGAGCCTCCGGGCAGGGTCGGGAACTTTTCAAAACTTTCGGGTTCCTAGTCGACTGGCAAGGGATACTTACGGGGTTCCCTATCGTGACCGTTTTCCAATTTCTCTCGGTATTCCACCACTCCTTCGCCGTCAAATGCCTCTCGTTCAACGAAAGCGTAAATCGTCCCGTTTGATAAAGAGAAACCCTTTCCCTTTGCTCCTGGTTAGATTAGGGCAGATAAGTTAGGTTAGACAGGTATAATGGAACACAATGAAGATTCCTGCAATTATCTTAAGGATTGCTCGAAAGTTTCGTCTCTTCGATATCTCTGTCTGTATTGCTAAATTATATTTGGATTGTATATTAAATATTTTCAACCCCCTATGTACCTAGTATCCTGCCAGCTTACCACCAACCGATTCATATCCACGTCATGTAATTGAAAATGCGAAAATTAAAAAAGATATAAATCCGTCGAGTATCGAGGCCAAAAAGCTCCACGATAATTCAATTTCCCAGGACGACGCCCGGCGTCCCTCAACGAAGGCGCGGATGTGATAGATCGTACTTCTCAGCTCTCGTGTAGTAAGCCCAATTCTCTAGCGCGTGACGTATGCGATGCTAACACTACGCGACGAGGAGGCCGTCTGTAGGTAGGAGGTATACCTTGCACCCCGTACAGGCTTCTAGGATCCCCCAACCATCATCCTGTATGTATTTCTACCCGCTGGCACTCTTGACGTCCTGCATATGTGGGTGTATATATATATACACATATATATATACCGCTAACGTACAGACCTGTGCACGCGTGCCAAAGTATGTTCCACGTTCCATAGCTGCCTGCCTGGCTGGTATATTACGTGCTGCCCGTGCACGTGTTACACCCCGTAAAGCCATCGCTCATAAAACTCACCCCCATATGCTACACTCCCCTTGCCCACGAAACTTAAATCCAACTCCGTTGACGAGTGTAAATAAGTATTTTGTCATTTGAACGTCGTTTCTTTGCTGTTACTCTCCTGTGTTTGTACGTGCATTACAGAAAGAGAGAGACAGAGAGAGAGAGAGAGAGAGAGGGAGAGAGAGAAATACCGAAAAAGAGGAAGTGTCTTTCTTCATACTCAACATGGAAGTGAATGCTTTTCTTCCTAGAGGCTCGCCACGGAATCCCATAGAGATAGGCAATGGCTTTTCTCAGGTTGGCAGGATCGATTCCGCGCCATGTAACTTTCTTTTTAAACACGGCTGGAAATTTTCATAGTTACATGCGGGCTTTGACGAGAGATGAACGATAGTGACTATACGTATATAGGTTGGAGGAAGAAATAAGATGAGCATATCGATCATCGTCTATGTTGGTTGATGGGTCGCTATTTCATATCCATACATGGTTGTTCAGGACTATTGTACCAGTTGAATTTAGCATCCATTTGATTTCTATCAATTGATGTTGTAAAACCATCTTCAAGTGGTGCATCAGTCCCGTGTAAACCTGCGTACGTATGTACATATGAATCGACACTGTACATACATATGGACTTTGTATATGATCTACCATATCAAAGTATGAAAGCCTTGCTTTTAATGCATCGTTACTTTCCACAAAACAAACACTTCACGTCGTTTGTTTATGGATGCGTAATGGCTTCATCGTCAAAATATACCTAGAACCATTATAAGCCATGAAACGCAATGCGTAGTGTCCGTGTTAGACTTTTATGGGGAGTAAATTCAGTGTTACATTCACTGCAGGCTCTATGGAATATTCGTGTATGAATTCGCGTGGGGATATTAAAAAAGAAAAAACGGTATAAATATATTCTATATAGCACAATGAGAGAAAAATTATAGTCTCACGTGTCACTCTGCGACTTGTTGGTAATATGCTAGTGGGGGTTTATGCTACTTGTACGTTTATGGAACAATATGCGAGGAGTGTAAAACGTCTTTCGTTTAGGCGTTGGCGGCATTATCAGTATAATACACCTTTGCGTGGGCGTAACGTTTCTAGGACACGTTATTTTATCATCCAATTAACGTACAAGAATCCGATTTATTACACGGTAATTAAACTGCACTCACGTTACACGTGTTTGTCATTGATACGATATACTGGGTGCTCGCGTTGAAAACTAAACAAAAGATTGATATGGTTGACGAGGTGGGACGGTCCAGGTTGTTAGATTATTAAGGGTGGTCGATATAGTAGGGATCGTAAGTTTTATTCTGTATGGGAAACGCCATGGTGGTATAATATTCTGAAACTTTGTACATGGGATTGTTCTTAAGTCAGTAACCGTGGTAGGTTGATAGGTATCTATATATAGATATCCGGGACCAGGGAGGAATTATATCGTCCTTTTCTCTCTTTCGTGTAATTACGTGAGAAATGGAAGAAAAGCGCTTCGGGCGAAAACGCTTTCATAAGGAAGACTCTGGTTATTATAGCAAGTATAGGACCCGCTGGATACGTCGCTTTGAGAAAAAATAATGAATTTCGTCTTAATTTATTTCTTGCTCTCTTTCTCTACCTTTAGGTACTGATGTGGATATACTTTTGTCGTATTTTAATATATTTTATTATTGCATTAATTGCGCGTATTTCTAGAGTATTATTTAAAAAATTTTGTCGCTAAACTTTTGTATTGTTTTTTCATTTTATTGGATTAGACAATGATCTCTGACTTTTGGGGTACAAGGGCATCGATTCTTATATTCTTCCAGTATAGCTATAGTGTATAGATATAGAGCGGTGTATAGTAGCTGAATCCAATGTCCTTTAATTCTTCGCGCAAGTCCAAAGTGCACGAGCTGCATGACGACACTCTCGGAATTTCGAAAGAAAACATTCGAGGCGAATTCTTTGATGGTCTTTGGGGACTTCAATTTTTCCGACCGCATCAAAGGGGCTTTTAGATACTGCAGAGAAAATTACTAGAATCCTATATAGCAAACAGCTCGACCAGAAGAATACTTAGACCCAGCCAACCTAAATACCTCCGTTTACCTATAAACCCAGGACGTGTAGTTGGTGTCTTTGAATGATGCGATGCCGTATAAGGTATAGTCGTTCGTTGATATTTGAGATTCACTTTGAAGGTAGCCGGCACGTTGAAAGTGTTACAGAACTCGACATTGGGACCTTCGATGAAATTGATGTTGATTAAAATAAGCGCGAGTCCAATATTAAGCGGCAATTGAACGTGGCGTCGGGACGCTCGTGACGAGAATATCGCGATTGATGTAAAAAAAAAGAAAATGAAAAAAAATTTTTTCAACGCGTATTATAATAATCATCCGTTTGCTATTTATTTTTCATTTGTATGTTAATTATCAGTCCGTTGAAGATGACGAAATTGACTTACAATTAGTTAATTCTCTTCTCGATAGATGGCTACCATGGTATAGGTAGAATAATTATAATAAACCCGCTTCGTATATACCGGCCTTATATGTTATTCCGGACGAGACCAAACGGCGAATGGCTGGTCTACCGAGTGGATTTTTAAATTGATATTTCTCGAGTTACCTCATCGCACCGCGAATACCTCGTGTAATCGAATGGCCGCAGCGGTGGCGAGTTTATCGCAAAATCTTTCGTTAAAGCGAATTCCAGCTGGTGGCTATGCGGTCGCCACATTCACTAGGGAATAAGGCCTTTAATATAGGGTTACAATTATGATCATCTTTTTTTTTCTTCGTTTATCATTCCCAATACGCAACCCTTGAATATGCATTTCCATCCCCGCTGTGATTTTTATAATTTTTTACTTAAACAGACCAAAATAATTCGATCGTCGATTATAATGTCACGTCGAAAAATCGTAACAACAAAAATTATTTTTTGTAACATTCTTGTCTAACGCAAAAAATCTGTCACCATCGGATACAACGAAATAAATATTCACGAATTTTCCAACAAGTTTGTCACTTCGAAGGAGCATTTTTACAATCGCTCAGTGTGATAATCGTTTAATGCAGATCAGTAGACCGTCAGTTAGAGCAAACAGATGAAAGCACAAATACTTGAAAACAAAAGATACCTTTGTGTACGGTAAAATGAAAAAAATTAAATAACGAAATGGAAGGAAGAAAAATGTTAAAAAAAAAAGAAATATCGCACGCTTACACGTGTACAACTTCAACGAGATTGCCTGGTAACTAGAAAACCTGTAAACAAATGTATTCAGCGTGGATTCCCGCTATACTAGTTGCCATTTCGCGATCTACTGTTTTGCAACAATAATTCATCAGCGAATATCCCCCATTTTTCCCTGTATTCTATAGATGCACACACGCATCATCCTGCAGCATCTATTTTATGGGTCCAGGAGTTTTTCTACGCTCCAAAATGTTTTACCGTCGCATCCACAATATTTACACCGAACGCCCATCCATTTTGTCATACTTTTTATATCTTGTGTAACTAGCCACGCCTACCCCTAGAGCCCTGGCCATTGCGTATTTCTATACTACATATACCCTGCGTATACGCGTGTTTACCCAGTTTAACATTTTGTTGGCAGACGAACTGCAAACTTTTATTTTCTTCCATCGAATAATTTTCAATCTCCGACAATTTTTACTAGCATCTTTACCTAAGAGCGGAATCGTGTTTTTATTTAAGGGGAGCTCAAGGGATAACAAAAGAAGAGAAATTAATTTTTTTCCTAAACGGTACTTTTAAAAAATAAGGGGGTTGTTAAATGACAGGGCTTCTGAACCCGACCATTAATGCGAATATTACGACATGACGAAACTGTAATATGAGGATGGTCCTGTTGCTATATAGATATTCTACTGCATAGGACTCTGTACCAGAGGGTTACAGTGAATGGTAGAAATGAAACGGATGCGAGACGTGACACGCTGATGGCGTAAGCGAACCGTGAATTTTCCAGGAAGATGAAAATGAGGAGGACCAGAAACGGCTCTCTCTCTCTCTCTCTCTCACTCTCATTCTATATCCTTAACAGTATCTGAGTGGTCTGCTACGAATTCCATTAACCCACGTTTGCAATATACATGGGTTTCGATGCGATTAAATTAAGGTATGGTTTACAAGCTTCTAATAAATACATCGGAAATAAAATTTTCCATCTTAGTTTATAAAAACACTTTATCTAAAAAGTATAATCTAAGATAGTAACTAAACCACATCATTTATGACAATGTTATATCATAGGAAAAAAAATTATTACATTTACCAAAAAAAATGACCTTGTTTCCTTTCTTATACAAAACCAATAAAGTCATTACTTTTTTTCTGGGAGTGATTTTCTTAAGTTTCCATTGTTCGTTCTCTTTTTTTTTTCCACAGAAACATCCATTACACTGAACGCACCCCATTCATCCCTACATAGGATATATACAGTATCATATACGGTAGGCAGTTGCTGAAGTCTTGAACCCTTCGGTTATATTCGAGCTGTTTATCACTTTTGCGATTTCGCTTCTTCGGCATATTTCGAGAGTGGTACTTCCGGTTAGGGTGTATATACAAATAAATATATACATATATATATCAACGACGTCTCTACGTGACGGCAAAGTATTACGCAAGTTTTTATCGCCAGGACATTTTCGTCAACAAGCTGCTCGTAAAATCAAACGACCCTCCTGTTTCGAGGGAGGCAGCCATAGGTAATCTAACCTACCTGTTCTGGTGTAGGTAACATTAAAGACGGAAAGTTAGTGCATCACGAGGATTCCCAGGGGCGGTAGAAGAAAAATATTATTACTAATTCTACAGCGTAAATAAACGTCAAAAGAGCGAGATGCGCCAGACGTTAACGTTTATACTGCCAGATGCAGCATGTCAAAGTCGAAACGTAGTCAATGGGAGGATTAGAAAAGGAAAGCTACTGGCCGCTACCTTAGCCCCTCTTTGTCTATTTGAGTGGAGATTTTTTCAAGGAGTTTAAACTAGGGATCGCGTAATCCAGGCTATATGGGCGAGGAAAGAAGGGTTCTTACTAGACCCCCCCCCCCCCCCCACTCACCCTCCATCCATCGTATCAACAGTGTTTACATTCTAACGGGTACGTCGAAATGCTATGCATCCAGTCACGTTCCCTGGGAAAATTCAATTTTCCGTACTGCCCCCATTACTTGCCCAAGTTCTCATCTTCATGTACTTACCTACCCAGCTATGCTTCTCTGAAGTGGAATTTGAAGCAGGATACTCGCCTTTTTACCATTTTTTGTTTCCATCGACAAGCCCTAAGTGCAATTCAGTGTCACGCGTCGCTCTGTAATGGACGCAAGTCCCGAGTTATATTTTTGTCCACAATGGCGTCACTCGATGTAAACATTTTCCATTAGGGCGAAAACGATTGCAATTGGAATTTTTTTCTTCTTGAATATTGCCCTCCATTAATAATGAACGCTAATTTGGGTTTGCACGGAGCCTACGGTTTCCTGTGATCCGTGTTGATCTGAAAGACTATTTTGTTCATCAGGAGTTTACGTGTAATTACTCATATAATGCTGCCGTTCAGCTCATAAATAGATTGGGCTACTGGTAGTCAAGGTATTGACAAGGGGAAAATTGTGACTATTAAATTACAAAAAAAACTTTATTAAGCTATTCATGAATATTAAAGAACAACCGTTACTGATTATAAGATCGTAAAAAAGTAAATCAAAGTGGTTGAGTAGGTAGGAAATTATTTTTTACTACACGACTCAACGTAAACGAGAAAAATTTCTGATATGAAAATCCCTCCCTTTGGCGAACTTTGTCATTATTGGGAAGCAGGCTGATATAAATGTTTTTTGAAAGTTGGCAACTCTTAACGCTAGTCGATTACTTTAATTGGTTCAAAAATGGCTGATACTTCGTGTTTTTTTGCCCTCTCATTATTCTTCTTCTTTTTCTCCGTAGCCACAAAAAACACTCGCGTACCTCGTTTTCTTATAAAACTTTAAGGCACATTTTTCCATATTCGATATACGAGCCCTGCGGCAAATATGAGACTATACAGTGATGCTCTGACGAATGTCTTCACCCTCTCGTATTTTTTCATCCCTTGAAAAAAATATACTCGATAACACTGTATAGTTAATAATCCCACTGAAATGCTTATCTGTATAATGTAAGTTTGAAACGATCCAATTTTCTCTTGATTTCTATTTGAAGGCACTTCGGTCCGCCCAAACGCATCTTTTGTCATTCAATCACAACACATAATACCTTTCAAATAATGATAGTACCGACGAGCTTAAAGGGGAAAAAAAGGTCAATATTCATTGAATGAAAAAATGTCTGTTTATGTAAAAGTACAAAGTTATGCAATCGAGTGAAGAATTTAGTATGTTTTTATTCGACTTCAAAATTAATATTTTAATTAAGTACACACGACTTTTCCGTAAAAAGATGAGAAGCTTCAACATGGAGGGTCAAAGATCGTAATCAAGTGCTCTTTGAAATTTTCAAGAAAAATGAAAAAAAAAATATAAACACAGAGGACGGCCTTAGCGTATAAGCAGGGTCGAGTTACTTGGTGTTTAATAACCCTTGAAGTACTCGCGGAGGATAAAAGGCGCGTTAAGTGGTCCTCGGGGGTGACGCAGATAGCATGCATCGAACCCAATATTGTTACGTACGGTAGAAGGCTAGTCTGTGGATACAACTCCCTACGCATTTCAATCCCCTCAACTTGTTTCAAGTAGCCGTTATGTACTCTGAGCTTATAGGACAAAGAATAACACTGCTAATAGTATATATTGTTGAACAAACATTTTTATTAAAAAAATAATAAATATTACGATAAATACAAAATTACATAACTCTCATATACGATAACCGTGACACATCAATAATGTTACCAATTAAATTTGATAATTTGACTAAAGTCCCTCAAGTCAATCTTTACACCTCCTTTATACTAACTTGGTAACGTATTCTCGTTAATGTACATTTCCCATGAGCTGCAGGAATCGAAGCGTACGTTAGCTCTACGTACACTTTCCGAAGGTATCGAACGCAAGGCAAATAGACAGCCGACCGGGAACGCCTACGAAGTAGTATAGTTAGGAATTAGCAAAGAGTAACCTAACCGACAGTCGATTGTGCCATTACCATTAGGCATCCGATAGCATGAGTTACACTAGGGAAATCAAACATTCCTTCATAAAATGCCGACACTCTACCCGAGAACAATTTGATATCTGAACAAGCCTGATAGTAGAAAAGCTAGTCAAAGTGAAATGGACGTCCCTAATGCGTTTCTGGTTTCTTTGCTTATCGGCGATTACGGGAGGTTCGAAAAAGTCGAAAAAATGTAATTTACTTTCTACACTCCACATGTTTGACATTACTTCTCGTAGTAGGATACAACGTAAAAGGTATTCGTGTGACCTGATTTCTACACGTCATACGACGATCTGGATTCAAAATGAATAATATTGTTGTATCAGTTAATCGATCGAGTGCATGAAGTCGTAGGAGATTAAATTTGTATTAACAAATACATAAGCAACTTGAAATTCGTTGTCACGGTGATGCAGCTTGATACGATATAAAGTTTCTGATGTATTATACGCATATTAGTAACGTATGCACAGAATTGGTAACTTGGTCTATGATAACATTGGTGCCATTTTCGTTAGGCTCTATTATCGTGCGTTTTCTATAAGCTTGCATATAGGGTGATAGGGACGCGGTCTATTCAGGCTGTGCCATGTTCAAAAGGCCATTACGAAAATGATCATTAAAATAAATTACTCCGATCGCACCGTGTGTGCCTCCTGCTTTGCCGTCCAATACCTGTAAATACGTGACGCGGAAATAGTCCGCCGTACGAATCAATTTAGGTAAATAATGGAACAGGACTGTTGGTTCCCAACGACCAAATGCGCCGTTGAAACATGGCGTCCCGGCTCTAAGTACTGTCGCATTAACCACTCGAACTACCCACAGCACCGGTGCCTCTTTCCCACCCTTCTCCGGCAACTGACCATTTTCCCTTTTTCTTCCCCTATTTTTTTTTCACACCCAGCTCGCTGTTAACGACGCTCGCCATTTATGTACCTCGAAACTGTAGGAACCAGTCGCGTCTCTCTGGAAGAGAGAAGTTCGCTCGACGGCCACGTAATTTATGGTGGCGCGAATTTATAGCAGACGCCATGACGCGTCCTCTGTGCTTCCTTATTTTAGCTGTATGACGATACAGATTTATTGTTGTGACAATCGTTATATTCGTGACGCGATAGCGAACACGTATTGTGCGCTTTTATGTATTACGTGAGAATATCGGTATTATGGATTTTCACGATATTTCAACGCGTTTATTAACGATTGATGGGGTTACTGGATTTTTTATTACCTTGCCAATTCAAATGTATGCCCTGTCTGCTTGTATCGTTCGATATCCTCTTATATTTCGTCATATTTTACAATACTCTTGTCTAACCTCTATGTCTGTTTCTAGCTGACTTGTTTCTCTGCTTTCGTCTATTTGACTTGTTTTCGCTTCACTTGTTTTCCAAGGATCAGTTCTTGAAATCAATAAATCATATTGTTTCTCCTCTCGTAACGTGTATGGCAGCTAGAAGCTTTTACCGTTTTCTTTCTTTTAAAATGTTTTTTACTACTTTCATCTTGTAAAATCCTCTCGTTCGATCCCCTGTGCATGACTTTGTGCCACCCTGCAGGATACAATTTATCCAAGGGAAGTCGATATTGCTAAGCGGAATAAAAATTTACGCGAATAAAGATTCGTCGTATGTGCATAAATAGTCAATAAAGTTTTTCATTTCCCCGAAATCATACATAAATTAAAAAGAGAAATGGGACGTTGAATAAATTAGAAAATGTATAGATCGATCTATTTCAAGAGAATTTGCGAAATGACGTCACTCTGGAGTTTAACAACAGAAAAGCAGGAATGGAGTAAATAAATTTTTTTTAATAAAAATTACGAAAATATTGAAAAATCGGAAATTAGCCTCGACTAGTCTACAATGTGACAGACTCTGATAAGCTTTTCAGGAGGGAGAGGAATGAAAATAGAATATGAGCTTCACTGAAAAAAAATATAAGAACGACTCTAGGGCAAGGCAATCCCGGAGGAACTGGATGACCCAGAAAAAAACTCCAGCTTAAATTTAAAGTAACCTATATTCGATTAATCGTAGTAAAAAAAATTAAATTTTCCCTGTACCGTCTCTTCCACCGGAACAAAGAGGCTCGAAATAAAGAGTAACAGGCATTTCATCTATTTTCTCCTATGTGATCCGCCATGTTTTATTCCTAAGTGTTTCCTGGGACTTGATGAATGTTTTTGCATGACGTCGTCGTCTTTTGATAGCCCTCATATATACTATATATATATATATATATATCCTATATATATATAATACCATTCTATAACGTAACGGTAGTCTAATACAAAGTTATTGGTCAAATTATACGAGGCCCGAAGTTTATGCTTTTGGTCCTTGTGATTTTTCAGGGTCCGGTCGGGGAGGTGGGCGGCGTGAGGCTGCCATTGCAGTCGCTGCATGGATACGGATCTGTGTTCATGTATTCGGCGTCGACGAGTCCAGGGGGTGGGGGTGGCCAAAGTGGCGGAGGCGGAGGAGAGGTCACCCTCCGCCTCCGCGAACCTGAGGACATCCCCGAAGAGGTCCTTGCGCGCCTCGAGGACACCGCCACCCTCTCCATCTCACTGCAAGGCGACGCTGTCCTGAGGCTAGGGGCGGCTGGCACAGGTACACTCGAAATATTATTTTTAAATATCAATGAAATATATTTTTCAATTTAATTTTATCATTTCCCTTTCAATAAATAAAGTAATCATTCATAGTCAACATCTGACTACGTACATACTATAGGTATATTTATATTTAGGATAAATATAGGTTAGATTGAAAATCATAACAGATCGGGTTATACGTGCGTATCTATATATACAGTTTTTCATTTACTTCAACTAGTAGAAAATTTGGAATCTCTCAGCCGTAATAAATAATTAGCTTAAGGAGTGCATAAATTGTCGCGGATCTACATCGCGGTTCCGACCTCACTCGTGAATTTATTATAATGGGGATGATCCTCACTATTTTTCGGATGGCAATTAATCCCCATACTTCAAAGCATGAGATCAGCAGATTACGCGTGATTTATTCTCGGATGGCTTAATGTCGTATAACTCCTTTAGGATTTGCCTCCACGTTATTAAATTATGCTGTATCGAGCGGGTAGGAGCTCTCCTTCTGTAAGTTCGTGTATGAGATTCAGTTACATATATATATGTATATATAACGAAGTACCGTACCTTGTCTGATAAAATTGATAAAGAGCCCACATTGTATTAGTACACAGAGCGAAATGAGGTTTCCAGTTTCGGGTATAAAAAGCATGAAATCTGAGCACTGAATCCACCAAGTTGTAGGGCAGTATTAAAGACACACGAAGATTGTAGCGATAATTCACGTGCTAACGAATATTTATAGTCATATGTATAATGCATGAATGTATATGTATATTTTTTGGATCATTATGAAACTCTATTTCTCTCCGTGTACAGAGAAATACATTTATCTGCCATGACAGTCGATATAAATGCTCGTGATTATCGATTCCCGCTACTTATCAATTCTTTACTAATTTTATAACGAAAATTATGTTGTGCTCCATTTTTATGCTGACAAAGTTGTTACCCGTAAAATAACACATAAAAAAATTGCCATTTTCTTGTATCAAAAATCCATCAACTTCTTGTCTTTTGTTCCACGTACGCTGAATTACCTTTTATAACCTAAAAAATGTCTCCTTCCAACCTAAAAGAACAGAGCATTTTACATCTAAACAACAACAATCTTGACTTTTATCATTGAATCACCATATAGCGAGTGTAATTTAGAAATTTTGAAAAATCAATTTTTCCTTTTTCCTCCTGTAAAATAATTTCCGTTCGTTCTATTGAACTTTCTTTCAGGGTAAATTTTACTAGGGGGTGTATCTCCCTTCCCGTGGCTCTCACACTTCTTCCCTACTTACGCTTACAGATCAATGCGATCTTCATTACTCATTCCATTGCTACACAACGCGCCGAATGCCCCAGAGAAAGATTTATTGAAGTTGCGGCTTGTTACGATGGCTTTAGGCTTTAGTTTCCAAGAGAGGGATGGATACTGAAGGGCTGGTTGGGCTGGTTGGGCTGGTTCGTTGGGTGAATGGGTGAGGGCCACGATGGTGTAGGGCGCTTGAGACCCCACCAGGGGGGGTTTCGCAGGATTGATAAAGGTGCTGCCGATTGATTAAGAGGGTCGTTTGTGTGAGAGAAATGCGCGGGCAAATGCCACCTTGCGTTCTACGAGTTACAGTGTTGCCGTCTGTGTGCCGTCCGCAATTTCCCTTACAAAGGCAACAAACGTTAATCTCTATCGCGTGTTAACGAAACACCTCTAATTTTTAGAAATCGACTATACATATATAACGTATATGAATGTGTATTAATATACGTATTGGTACGCCTATGTGTGCGCATCGCTGAATCGCTCATATAGAAAAATTTGAAATTCCTGCTTTATTGATTTCCTCCATCACTTAGCGGAATAGAAACATATGCGTAGGTGGTATTTAATTCCATGCTACGGCTTACCCAGAAACGGCTCATTATATTATTTTCAATGATACTTCCAGGGAAAATCACTTGACTGAGAGTACTTATTCATGTAGCCCGATGAAATTATGAAGGGGTTATATAACGAATGGTCAGCACTTCAAATTTCGTAGGACAAATAAAATGTATTAGCTTTTCCGAAATAATTCATACACTTTTCATCCTAATATAACCACTCTAGTATTTAGTCCCCTTATGTATAAAATATAATAATAATACCACCCTTCTTCCCTTCTTCTGTATTTCACGTCGTATTTACCCAACGCATACCAGTATAAACAATTCAAAAATTGCTCTTGTATCGTTTATACTTTATAAAAATGAAATATTTACCCATATATGAATTCTTTCTAAATTGACACTCGCATCAAATAATTTCATGTTCAGTTACAATTATATTTAATGGCCACTCGTCCCATATATCACCGGTGGTAATATATTCAACAATTTTTTGCAAAAAGTATTTTTATTCGTAAAAAAATGCCTCCAGCATTTCAACATGTAGGTATCTCTTATGAATTCGTACTAGCACACTATATTCCGTCTCAGAATTCAACGTGTTAAGGAGACAATTTCACGGGCATTACGTTGGAGAACGAAGCGTATACCTACATCTTGGGTTTAGCTGCTCCAAGCACCATCTAGTCCTGCCAACTCTACGGCAACCGTTCCGACGCTTGGCTATACGATTCTTCCAGGCTCTTCCGAGCTACTTCCATCTGCCGCGTTATAAAATCCAACGCCGGCCGCACGGTTACTGCCAGGGCGTTAACTTAACGGCGATCCTACGTACCCCGTTGTCATTTCAGATAACTTTGTTTACCCCTTTTCGCGACAATGAGAAGGAATCTCAAGATGTCATCAATTTGGATATAATCAAAATGGAGACAAGGACCCGTCTATCCTGTACTAATGAGACACACGTGTAGTTTCTTAACGTTTTCATCTCTCGATTTAATTTCGAATCAACGTTATCAAATTATCACCCTATGTTTTTTTCTCTAGTATATATGATACCAGCAGTATTAGGGCTCTCTTTTTTTTATCAACATCCAACGATCCATCTCCCGCATGGGATTATATTCTCCCATTCGTCGTTCAACTAGCTATATGGGCTGTAGCAAATTGAGAAACGTATTTCCTTTTTATTTTATTTTTTTTTTAGAAAAAAAAAGGTATAAGATGCGTTTATACTCCTCTCGGGAGAAATAAAGTTCGTTCATCGTTCCATAGTTAAGGGATGAGATTGACGCTGGGAACGATACTCGCTTCAGGATAACGAGGCTAAATAAGATTCGCTGGAGCACAACTAACGTAACCTTTCTTTCTTCCTCGGAAAGTGATTATGCGGAAGGAGAGTAGAGTCTCTTTCTCTCTCTCTCAGTCTTCGACTCCTCCACGCATACGGCTGATATAAAGTTAGCTTAGGTTTATTTCTATACTCCGCGTTGCTTATCCTTTCGCAAGGGTTGTTATTCCTACAGACTGCATTAAGAAGCAGCAACGTTAAACTCGATGCAAATTAATCCGTTCATTCGACGCACTGGACCCTCTTCCTTCAACTACCACAGTTTCACTTAGTTTCTGTATTCTAACTTTCCATGCTCTGTATGATGTTTATAGTCGTTACAGTCAGACGTCTCTCCATTTTCCTTTAGTTCTAATTTCCTAAAGAAACTTCATGCTGCTCGCGATACTCTGCACACCCGTAACACTTTTTAGCCCATCCGTACTAACATTCTGTGAAATTCCCATGAAAACGGGACATAACATTATGCGTAGCTTACGCTGCAACGTAGCTAATACGAATACTCGTATAGAAAGAGATACAAGTCGTACACCTACATGCGCAGAGCTTAGCGTGGAACATCGAAACGCGTGTAATACCATGGTAATACCATAAACCGCGAAAAGAATGAAACTGGCTACAATAAAAGTAGAGAGTACCAGCGTCGGACAATAAGTCTGAAATATGCCGACATTTTATTCTCATCGCACGAATACCGAGCGACTGCTGGTATAGCATTGGAAAAAATATGCAGTGTACGCGTATGTATAGTTATGGGGTTTACGTGGGGGTGGAGGGGTCGGCGAGCATGTGACGTTAACATTCCGTGGTCGCATACGTGAGAAAACGCGGATAGTCCGTTGGGGCTGGAGGGTGGAAAATGGTAGAGGTACAAAAAGATAGGAGAGGGATGAGAAAAAATGGGGGAAAGAAAGAAATCTAAGGTAAGAGAAGTAGTAAGACGTATATCTATGTGAAACTTCGTCGGAACTTCACGTCGAGCAATTCTCGTTATAACTTCGGTCGAAAACTTAAACTGCCGCGCCGGCCATGCAAAACTTTTCAGTTGCGGAACAATCGTCTCTTTTCAGCTTTTCGCGAATCCTCAGCCATGCGCACCCCTTTTGTCTCTATTTCCACGGATGCAAGCGGCACGATGAGGGACTGGATGAAGAGGGGGGCGGGGGGGGGGCCTGAGGTGATTTCGGACCGCGACAATCCCCACTGAATAACGTACACTGGTCGAAATCTCTTTGAATCCCTTGGGATGTGTTTCTGGATGTATTTCTACAGCACTCTTGAGAACCGGGATTAATGCGAAAAGGAAGAGAAGAAAAATTATTGAAAAAAAAAGTAAAATTTCGCATTCGCGAAGTTTTCTGTTTGTGGTTTATTTTTATCTTTTGTGATGTAATAGCCACGCGCGTTTCTTTTTTTTTCGTATTTTTATGTTCCATTAAAACGTATGTACCCTGCAATACATAGTATTGGGGTGAAATTTGCCAGGCGGCTATTTCGCTCTTGTCACGTATTTAAGACAACAGCGCTTCTTAAAGGAGCACGTAGCGCGGTCTTCCTGCGTGAGTCTGTGAGGAAGGAGGGAATATAGAGCTGGTTGCGGAAGGGTGGAAATTGAGGGATGACTCCCGGGGGTATGAGATTCGCTTGGAGCGACCATGGGGTTGTGTAACAACCACAGGAGGCACTCTTCGTTATAGCCATTCAGTTTTAACTTGGATGGCGATACTAATTTTCTGATGGTCGCCCTCGGGCTGGGTCAAATGGTTTTCTGACTTTTCCACGACTTTTTAGATTTTGTCTTTTCGAATCCAAGCACGTCTTTTGAACACGTCTCTGCGGTTTGGACGTATTATCCATTTGGAAGCTACGAACGATTACTACTTTTCTTGCTTCTCATTTTTATCCCTTAGTGTGCCTATACACCTTTAACACGGTGTATAGGGTTTTCGATCTATACTGGCTGTGGAACTTGGATCTCTCTATATCTTAACGTATTTTCATCAGAAATCGTCTTAGTCATATACTATATTACGCATATGCTAAATGATCAAATTGACAGGCCTCGCTTGCTGTAGCGAACAGAGCCTCGAAAAATTTTGAGTTGGTCTTTAATGTACCCCATCTGTGTCAGGGTAGACCCCTCAAAGAATATGACATTTCCTTAAGTGCGATCGACAATGGATAATAAAAGAGTTCTCGTTTTTCGGTATCAGCTCGAGCACTAATTATTTAGTATGGCGAACGCGTGGGGTAGGCTAGTCTCTTTGAATAGGATAGACAAAGAGACTATACTATTCTAGGTGTATACTTCAAAAATGTATGACTAAAATATATTACGCTGATCTGTCATATATTTCTGGTACGAACTGAGTATAGCAAAAGTATATCTTTAGGCATGGTCGTTTACACAAATATTTAGCGTCAGTAGATAAGAAAAAAAAATAAAGTGTGACTCATCGCAAGGTGCTCGTCTTCTTCTCAATTTTTTTCAAACTGTAGTTCACAGGTGCCAGTCCATTCGAGATTCGTTTACGCGACGGCTTGACGATTGGACCCTGATGATTATTTTTGTACTACGTGTATTTTTGTATACCGACTAATTATTTACATGTCTGCGAGTCATTTGTTTAAATAGACTGATTTACTGTGTTACGACTTTTTGGAAGTGGTGATAAAGAGGAAAGAGTATAGGAAGAGACGGTACGACGTGGGCTGAAAGCCAGAGAGAAAAAACCTCAGGAAAAAGATTATGATACGTGTACTGAATAATTGTTCAAGACCAAGGACGTAGCCCCAAACAAAAGTTGAAAGACCTTTGAGGTATCATGATTAAAACTACAACCTCCGTGACAATTTTACTAGACCGAACCTCGATACAGGTTAGACGTAAAGAACCACGTTCGTCTCCGGCAGCGAATCTTGATAATCGTCTATCCCCACAAAAAATTACCAGCAGAGGATGATTAGAATTTACTAGGTGATTACGAATGAAGCTATACGCCAAGTAGACAGCTTTCACAATCTTGGTGTTTACTGCCAGTGTCAAAAAAATAAGTACTATTTTGGTCTACATGGATCTGATTTCGTTCTACTCACGCTGATCTAGCTCTGGTCGTTCGATGAATATATTTTTTGACTGGGGTACGAATTGACAGTAATATCAAGTGATTCGACAGAAGAGTAATGCTAGATAGCGCAGGAAAGGAAAAACCGAAAAACGTAGTCATCCAAGAGTACGATATAGTAGATCGGCTCTTGGAAGACTGAATTGTACGTCGCTACATACTTCCCCAAACCTGTAAAAAGCCTCTCTCACTCGAGTGCTGATCGGCAAGCACTGCCCTCCTGCGACAGATTTTTCAATTACAACTTGTACACAATGCCCTGCAACGAGAATACCTGCCTACCTGCAGGTAGGTCGGCATTTGGTAATGGTTCTCGCTCTAGGGCATCTATTACTAAACTACTCTGTAGTATAGTAGTAGTACGAAATAGTAGTACAGCCCTTAAGAAAATATCTAGATTTAAATACAGAGCAACCTTTCGACTTAAACAAGTACTTCTACAAAATTGATACTTTGCACAGCACCCTGTACTTTAATCTAGTTATACCTGTCTATAGCTGTATATAACTCTAAGAATCGGTTATTTAAGAAAAATCCAAAATTCAGAGGCGAGAAAGAAATGCAGTAAGGTACGGAGGAAGACGGGGGGGGGGGGGGGAGGGTTAAAAATACTCCCATAAAGTTGAAAAGGGATCCAAGGGTATTAAAAAATTGTTTATCAGCGTGTTAAAAGGAATCAAAGTTGGAGACCAGCAAAAACAATTGTCCAAGCACAAAAGGCCGACTCTAGAAATAATTAACGAAACGCATCGTTATGGGAATCTCTATAAATCTCGTTGTTTTCCGAACAGTTGTTGGTCTGCCGTTGGCACGAAGCTCCACGGAGCTTGAATTCATAATATCGGATGCTGCGGGTGGGGCGATGAGATGGGTGGGGTTTGCGCACGCTAGAATTATTGTGATACTCGCCATGGCAAACGGTGGCGGAACTCCGGCCACGGACGAAACTACGTAAATTATGAACGCTGTTTGACTTCATGCCAGCTACACCCCATAACCGGTAACCACCCCGTCTGTGTGACCAGAGAGAATAAATTTTCATAGCACGATGCACAGACGCAGCCTCCGGAGCAGGAGCTGATACGTTGGCCTTTTTCGACAGTTCTGCATTATGTACCACCTGCACTTTTACTTCAAAGTCGAAAATAGTAAAGGGTATAGCGAGCGAGAACAGTATACATGTATATAACAATGTACATACAAAAGTATACGTATCTCGAATATATAATAATTTCTATACATATATCGTGGACATAACATTTTCGTACATTCGTCTTGTTATGTTTGGGTAATGTACTACATTCACTTTTTTTTTCAAAGAAAATAAAAAATGAAGAGCAGAGATGAAAGATTGAATGTGAAGGACAAAATGAAATAGTAATTGTAATATAAGCATAAATATGATTAAAGTACCTCAAAGAGAGACTGGAAGATCAGGAGATATAAAGTTGCTCGGTGAAAAGGATCTTTATAGACTTCGAACTATAAATAACATTGAATTACAATTATAGTAACACTGTAAGTAACTCTTAGTTCTTTTTTATTCTTTGTTCACCTAAGCCGATTGCGAGGTGGCGCCACTGTTGTTGCATTTTGATCCTTGTTGTTGTCATCGAGTTTAAGAGTTTCCTTATCTCTGTCACCTTTCTCTCTCACTCACTTTCTCTTTCTCTCGCTCACTTTCTGTCTCTCTCATTAATTCTCTCACACCATCTTCTTGTTTCTAAGTTCACAGTGCTCGGTTTGGTTAGACACCAAATCGGTACAAGTGCCAGCCATTGTCCGGATGACTTGTCTCTGGTATTGTATTGGACCTCGGACTAGCACTATCCTGTACTTAAATCTCATTCATTAATCTCACTGTCAGAATCTCGTATATTTCTAGCAAAACATTTTGTGTGCTTAAATATCACGGTGAGAGACAATAATACTTTTCCATAAGTATCTGTAGATAATTACATACAGAAATTAAAAAAAAAAATGGAAAAAATATAAGAACGTACAAAATATATTTTTAGCCGAAGGAGTTAGGACATACATATCTATACCTGATAACACATTCCGAAAAGTCGTCTCCTCCTGTAGATATATCGTTAACGTAAAAACGATCTTACTTGAATTGCTCCTTGGAAGTAGAAAGTTTCGTGAAAGTCAGACGGGAGAGTATGTCATTTTTCCAGAGTTTTACCGTGTTCAAAGCGAGTCGCCCTCTCAGGCCGAATTGCTCAATGCTAAGGGTTAAATGTTGAAGACCAAGAGGGCTAAAAGATCGAGGGTAAAAGGACGTCTAGCTCAACGTTTCCTACTACGCGGTTAGAACTTTGTGTGATGTATGCATTTTTTTTTCTTATAGCCTTATTAAAGGAATGGGTTAGATATAATGGTATACCCACAATATATATATAGATACTTGAGATGCAATGGATATGAAATGGTACTCGAAAAGAAAATAACGTACAGCGAATAGTCAGTTAAGAAATTAATGTGTAAAAGGTGCCGCGAGGATACTTGGGCAAATTAGAATTTATATCTTGGCAGAAGAACGGTCCATTTTCATAATTCTTATTACCTTGACTCTATATCCATGCTACGATATTATATTATCCTCAATGTCTCTGTTATTTTAGATATAATCAAGCGTCCTGTAAATACAGTAGATTTCCACGATATACCATCGCTCATTTGGAACTCTTTCTGGTGCGCCATCCACTTCCAATAAATAATGTATCGCGGCAGACGCAGCTGTCGCTCGCTTCAATTTGTATTTATAAAAAACGTTCACGATCCGCCTTGAACCTAGCCACAATGTGACACGCATACTCTTGCCATAATGTAATCGCTGTTCGTCCGCGCAAATTTAATGCCGACCTTACACTGTGAAGTAAATGACTAGTCGTACTTCTGTAAATAAATTTTTACGCGTTCCTCTCAATACTTAAACCCATATTGTCCCGAGTATACTCGGGACAAATACTACTGAAGTATATATTAGACTATAAAATAAAATCGCAAGGATTTTTTGTAAGCCATTCAAATTCGAACGTAAACTTCGACTACCCACTATTTTACAAATTTCAAAATAGTCAAAATACTTACAAATTTATTCCAATTTCTTTTGAATGCGTTTAACAACTTTTCTCATAAAAAATCAATATCACGTTCAGTTCTCGTAACCACATGTCATACCTACTTTCCACACCTGCCAGTCATACATATAGGTATAATGATGAACCAACACGAGCATCAGTTCGCAAAACTGAATGCCACATCCGTAAATTAAAGCGCAGAAAGCGTCTTAGAACTGGCAGTGACGTATGCGGGTGAAGCTTTCAGACGCATCTGAACCACATAGCTAGATGGACCACACCTTACCTGACGATGTGTGAACAATTCTAACAAGACCTTAGCGTTTTGTATAACGACGTTTGGGCTTCCTGGTGTTTACCGAGCACGTCCCGTGGGAGAGTCGGGACCGGTTATAACCAGTCTACCCGACGCTCACGTGCGCCAACCCTGTCGACGTCTCTGTACAGTAGGTTGGTATCTATGTACACCTATATATATACATGCATATGTTAAAACAGGTGAGGTGTACCTGGCACATATTTACCTCAGGCTTACCACGATATTGGCATACAACCTGGGATAGTAATGCCTATATCCATAAGGTAGTTGGTATTTCGAAATGCAAAAAGATCAAGATCGATTGTGTACTGATGTCGGCCGGTCATAGGAGGGCATATTTGACGTAGACGTCAAGGGGAACCCACAAGAAAGTGGACATGGGGATGACTGATCGGGGGAGAGTGTGTCGTTCACAAGGCATTCGTTCGATCGTAAATTTCTGTACGGTGTAACTAACTTCGACGTCATGCCAGGATGATCGAGATCAAAGGACACGGGAGACTTCTCTGTGACGTCACGTGTGGATATCCGAAGAATAGGAATAGATTCAATGACAGTGCTGTATGTACGTGTATATGATATAATGTAATCACCAATGTCATAGTAAATATAGTCGGACTAATCCAGAGAACGAATAATCCATTTTCTGGTACAGGTAGTAATATACTCGTATGCGCCTACGTACGGATAAAAACATTGATTCGATGGGAAACACTCGAGATTTCGTGACTAATTGGAAATTTCGTCGAAATCCATGCTACCGTCGAGGCACAGAAATTACGTAGATGGCGACTTATCGATTGGCTATGTCACGTGTTTAATCCTCCTGGTGATCCCGATCCTGGCACATTCGCGAGCACGAATCCCGATCCTGCAGGATATTAGCCGTCCCTCGCACCGAATTAATATTGAGAACGGTATGTAGAAATGATAGGCTGCTGTCCGTTTGTGCAATCATGATATTGCATTTTGCGAACACTGCGTTTGGATGCACTTGCACCGTGGGTATTATGCGTTCTGGCGAAACGCTCGATTGACAGTTTATGCTAAAAGACTGCCTCGGACGCGTGTGACAAACGTGGGCTATCGGGTGAATTTTATAAAAGAGTCCAATTCGACTAGTACAGTTTCTTGGAGTTAGTATGTATACGGTATATTCTTACTGGAATTCCTTGAAAAGATGCGGCACGCTGTATAGGAAAACATAGCTTCTGCATTAAAAACCGTGAGGGTACAAGTCAAAGTAGTAGTAGGTCGTACGTGGCTGGCATGAAGGGACGTATCGATTCTGGGAAACCATGGGCAGTCAGTGCCAAGTGGTACACGTGTGTATAACTGTATATATATAAAGCAGCAGTAACGCTTGGTGCATCCAGTAACTCCGGTGGTGGTTGTAAAATCGTTGCGTCGTGCAATTGGTTTTCCCTTGGATCGATATGATTATATTTATACAAATACGTTATATGTATTATAGATTTCATGTATGTATATGCATGCAGTGTATATGGTGATTCATCGATATGTTTTAGGAACGAACTCCTCCGTGTCGCTGAAGTATGGTGGAAGTGGTAACGTCGCGAAGAGGTCAGCCAACGATCTGTAAAATTCGGACGTTTAAGGTTAAGTTTTTGACGAAACAATTGGCGCCACTGTCGCTCGTTTCTCGAGCGAATCAAATGTGCAGTGGAGAATGACGCGAGGGTGGTTAACTGGAAAAGGGGTTGCGCGTGCGGTATGTGCGCCGTTTAAATTCGAGTTAGCAGGACGTCGGGGTTTGTGGACAAAGAGCTGCCCACGGTATTAAGTAATTAGTTTGAAACGAGCGTTGATTAAGGATGAACTAGTGGGTAAAAAAGTGAATAGATATATATACAGTAATGATTCTCGAGCATCCGGTAGTAGAGGATAGAGACAGTGCATTTGGCGTTGAGCTAATGAAAATTTATGGGGTTTCGATCGACGCCAGTCGACCAATGGCTGGGTGGGAATATTTTTCCCGATAAAAAAATCGCCCGCCGTCCGAACGGCCGACCCCTGGGATAGAATTAATTCCCAGTCGGATCAAGATGAATAGCTGTTTCGGTTGAAAGTGAAATTCGAAATGTTGTCGAACTCGAAGGAAAGAAAGCTATCTCGATATCCTGAATTTAATTCGATAGCAGCATTCGCGGACGGAGATTGGATGAAGATTAGAAAATATTAAAATAGGTAAAATGAAATCTGTTAAACGTCAAATTGCGAAAGTAACAAAAAAAGGTATGTCAAAATTCGATTTCGCTTAAATTGACAAAATTTCTTGTTTATATATGAAAACATTTTATTCGGTGATCTAATAAATTTTTTTAATTATTCGTGAAATATCGAGCCTTTTTAATCATTGCTTTGTCGGGTAAGAACAGTTTTGTAATTCACTGCACACCTATCTTTGTGGATCATTCGTTAGTCCCTATGAACCCATTGAAAAGTTGATCTGTACATACCCGTATGTCTGGTTAACATGGGACGTATTTACTGTTACGCGTATCGATGTGAAGAACCGTCGTATCTTTCGTATGATTTTGACCGATGGCTTAAATGATCCAACTGTTATAATGAATGATTGAATAATGGATGAGCGAACGAACCTTTTGAAACGAAATTCACAAGTGCATTTTATTAGTATTTCGAGTGAGTCATTTGAATTACATCGAGAAGCGGACTCTGTGAACTGGCGCATGTAACAGGTATGACGAGATGCACAAGTATTGTGAAACAATTCGATCCAAAATGCAAAATGGAACAATATCAGAATCATATTCGAATTCATGCTAGAATTCACGAATGGAATTCATATCGAAAATTATTTTCCCGGTACTCTCACCGGACTTCACTTTAATTTGCAATAGAACGTACAAGGTTCAAAGGGATTCTTCATCCATCCTGTCAGATTTAATTAATACGCGTTCCATAGTGCTGCATATACATATAGTCGTCCCCTGACGTGTAGCGATGCAAATATTTGAAATCAGCCATAGTATGTACCATAAAATTTTATCATTCCTCACGTAAAAGTAATCCCCGACTCGTTCGTAGGACCATGAAATACGTACAGTAATTGAAAAAAGTATCACTATACAGTTTACATTAGCCTGAAGCGATACTTTTAACCATGACTGCACCACGAATTTCAGATAGAAACTAGTATACACAGTCAACTAGAGATAAAGTGATAATCGTGTAAGCAAGAATTTTGTGAATTTTCAAAATCATGTAAAATTCGACTCTCCAAGGATTTTGAACAATCCGCGCTTGGCCGTGAGCCACCGCGAGGACAACCTGTAGGATGTATTTTAGCGAGAAGGGATGTATGTCCAGGGATAGCTATAATATATTACCAGAGCGAATTCTACCCTGAAATGTTATTTCTATATGTATACCTCCCTTAGCATTTTCGTCATGGTGCACGTGGACTTGGCGATATTATTTGTGTCCCACGAAAAGGGGTTGTTGTTGGACTAGGTAGGCTTGGAAGGGTAGATGGGTGGGGTCAGACAAATTGGCCACTCGAACTCTCTAAGGGCGCGCATCCCTTACTGTCTGCTTGCTACTTTAGATGCTGTCACGATACATAGCTAATCCGCGCTCGTGGTATACAAACCGCGCATGCGCAGCTTATATTAACAAAGCTTAATAGTAAATAGTTAGTAAATTTCAACTGATAAGATTCCTCTCGCTTCCACTTGACGAAATAACGCGAAATAAACTAACCGAAATAACACAAGAGACGCGCTTTGTCCTCACCTTACCAAAATACCTGTATAATCTCATAACCGCCATTCCATCACACCCACACGGTACGTGATTTTAATTATACATCTATATATTGTAACCAGCACATCGAGCCATATTCGGATTGCCAGGATAAAATTCCGCGAACCCGAATAATCTTCTATACTAACTAACAACAATATTTAGGCATCGCAACGTATAACTCCTCCGCAGTCCTCAATTCACCTACCATCCGAGGGTATATAAACGGCGAAAAAAGCTAAATATTCTGCCAGTTGCCTTAGCTAGGGTACCTTATAACATTAAACGAGCAAACCGTCCCGCTTGACCACGATTCTAAAGATATTTCTAACTATCGTAAAGACAAGCAAACCGTCTTGGGTCAGGAGCGACGGCCTTCTCGACCAGGTAGAATCACTTTCCACATTTACACGAGCAATTTGAATCATAGTGTCGCTCCCATAGTACGTGCCATTATGATTTTATTCTAATTTTTTCTATACATCCAACTACTCTGGAAAGAAAGCCTTTCTCGCATCTCCAAGATAGTGCATTGTTTATGATAGGGTCAAGTCAACCTGGGATCACGAGTTCCCTAGTGGAAGACTCCTCTAGACGCTTTCATCTAATGAGCATCTCTTTACTCAATTCAATATTTAGAGAGACAAAGAGTAAATTTTAACAGATTAGAAATATTTATTATTACATTACTAGTTTTAGAATCCGGACTTTATATTCAAATCAAACCACAAAACATATCTATTATTTCTTCTTACTATTCAACACTGTTTACTAAAAATTAGCATTCCCTAGGCTACCTTCTAACACTATACATACATATATATATATAATATTGTATAATTCGAAATGAGTTCAAAATACTATAACAAGTACGAACACCTCCTCAAATTAAAAAAAAAATGGTTAATTCACCTCATTCTCACAATCATCCCTTAGAAGTTCAAGTTCAAGCATTACCTTACTTTTCCCTTGTTTCAATATTTTTCATAAGCTTTCAATTACCTGCATTCTCTATTTTATCTCTTAATATACTCAGATATGATACATAGACTATATTCTCTTACGCCTCCTTCAAGCTCCCACTCCTCTCGTTAAACGAAGGCGTTTATGATACCTTGGTTACATTTGGCATGCATGCGACCATTTATAAGCATCCGGCTCGATGGGCAATCTCTTTGCAATTCCATTACCAATATCCGTGAGCCTTTATAGTGCCAGGAGCATTGAGTCCACCCTGAACCGAATAGAGCAAGGAAATAGGACTTCATGCATAGATCAGACGGCGAACCAATCAGAGAAGCCCGAGCACGTGCTTCAATTTGGATAGTGACGAATTGCGTGGAGTCGGCGGTTTTCGAGGGCTCATTTAAATGTACGATACCATGCGCCTCTTATCGCATTATGGTAAATACGGGCTATACTCGTCTGACTGTTTCCATGCTTCCTCTACTGCCGTAATATACATATACATATATAGTCTGACTCCTACTAACTCCCTCTGTGTCCTCTGTCGTATCCAGCTCGTTTTCAGGAACACGAGGAAACACGGAAACGCTGATTGCAAATTGACTTCACCGTCAAAATAATACAAAGCCCCCAACTTGCAATTCTTGTTGCCCAAAGTTCGTTACTGCTTTCAAGTTTTCTGTTGGCATGTATTATGTATATGTACTACTTTGTAGTTGTCCAATTTTACTTCTTAATTTATCTGTCTATACCAGCGCTCGCTAATATCTGACTACATCTTTCTTTTTCCCACATCCACATTAAAATATCTAAAGGCAGTCGGCGCAAGCAGTACAAGTACAGCGGATAATTGTACTCGTAAATTTAATAAGCTGTATATACCTATAATTGAAGTACATTACGATATATTTCGATACGAGGGCATTGGGACTGTTCAAAAACTGGTAATTTTTCAATTTCCACGCGTATCATGGCTGTTGATTTCGAAAATTGTCCCAGGAAGTTGTTTTTACGTCACCCTGAATCCGGATACGTATTAAAAGTCAGTTCAGCTGCCGATTAAAAGGCGAGTATACATGATGACTATCAGCAAGGGAAATCATCGCCTTTGGCCATTAACTGACTAAATAATGGGTCTACGTATAAGATGGTAATCGTCAATCATCCGGCTGATTGTTATGATTATCGATCATGTAACCGCCTTAATCGCATCGCGTTAAGTTTAGCCATATGATTATCGATTACTCATCGAGACACTGATTACTCTATCTGTTCTTAAACTATTATATTATCTTTGTTTTCGAGCTCACACGTGCGGGACTTACGAAGAAGGCACTTTCCACCAAAAATTAATTAGTGAAATTTTCCAGCGAGACGCTACAGGTTGCAAAGTGGTAAACGAAGTCCCCGTATTACCACGGACGAATAATTTATTAATAAAATGTCAATTTAGGCAATTCTTTCTTGCTTCATTTTTCCTCGTCTTTAATAAACTTATTCTAATCTAACTTTTTAATGATATATCATTAAATATATCATAAAAATCAATAAATAGATTTATTGTTTGTATTTTTTTAATAGTACACTAAATACCTTTACCAACAGCTATATTTATTGTACTGTTCATATCGTTTTACTGGCACGAGCGGCTAATCGGCTGTTATCGCCATTTATCGTTAGTCGTTCGCGAGCGCTCGACTCGCGCGGTTCGCTCGCGTCTTTGTCGCTGTATGTTATTTAAGTGCGTTGCATAAAAATACCTATTTAGGATGATGAATATGTATGATTAAATGTAAGTACTTTGTGGAGCACGTAATAGTGTTGATACGGTATACTGTACGATTCAAAGTCTATTTATACATTGCGATCGTGAAGGTTATTTACACAGAATTGCATCAACGTGAATCAATTGATAGTCCAACTCAGCCATATAAGCGATTTAACAAGTTGGCTCTCGTTATCTTTATCAGTGACACTGAAATTATAATCGATATCGATGCCATGAAAAAGTCGTCTTATATTTTAACATACGTACGCCATTTAGTTCTGTACTTACAATTAGTATACACACGCCAGTGCAATATCGAACAAGTGCTGGTAATGTCTTCGCATCGAATCCCCTTTATAGAAGCAGTTCTAATCGACTTTTTTCTGTCAAAGGTCACGGAAAACAACTTTGCACGCGATTCGGAGACAATTAAATCAATGAAAAATTTAATCGTGACGCTCGACCATTAATCTTCTAATCTGTAAAAAATATCACGTGAATTGAAAACACTTATACGGAGGGGGTGGTTTTACGAAATTGCCAAAAAAGAAGATGAGTTACTGTATAAGGAAGACGAAGGAGGGTAATTCGACAGTGAGGTAGCAAGTGAGAGATATAGGCAGAGTATAAAGAGAGAGACAAAATAAGGGTGAAAAGTTAGTTTTCATAGTATATATATATATACATATATTGTGTAACAGTAGAAGGGCACAGGAGGTCGGGATAATGGGGGTTAGAGTTTATACTACACAAAGAAGGAAACCAGACGGGGTCGCACTGACAACACAACACTTGTGCGCTATGGCTTAAGTTTCATAATGCCACTCGGGCAACTGTGATACAGAAGATACGTAGACTTAATATAATTTGCATATCGTCAGCTCGATTTACCTGAAAACGGCGGGTTTTGGCGAAGGACATTCACTCGCGAAATTGTCGCCTTGAGACAGGCTAATTCTGCTCTAGTATAGTATCAGGGCTTTTCTCCAACTGACAGTCGAACAAGGGATGATTTTGGCATGTTAATACAACGTATTATAATTCTTCGATATGATAAAATCTATACGACACTCTATTATATTCAATTCAGATATAATATAAATATTACATAAAGGACATTCGATCGCTCTCCTAAAGGCTGATATGAAGTAAACGATATTTGTCCAACGATCAATAGCAATTTAGCTACCCTTTGGCATTCCATATACTATACTTGAAGAACGGATATACGGTGCGCGCATCAGCCAACATCCGCAAGCTTTTCCACCCTCTCGAATCCCTCTATCATTTCACCCTTCCGTTTCTCACCCCGCATTACCAACCCCTCTGGCTTGCGGTACTATGGCACAGTCTGAACTCATCCATATACATCGGGAAAATTAATATCTGAGCTTCGTTGCTGAACGTGCGATCGTGCCTGCCGCACCGCACAATGCCGCCATTCCGTGACGGTTCGTTTGCTCTCTGAATAAACTTCACAGTTTTTTCGTTTCCTGACTGTTGAATGACGTCACGGCAAAGATCTCATCTAGCTATGGACAACGGGAGGGGGGAGGGGAAAGGTAAATAAATTCGTCACCTTTTAACCAACTTTATTGTCGCAAGCTTGATTCCGTCGATTCCGAAAAAAAGTGAAGAAAGATAAAACCATTTTTATTCGGTGTTAACCTCGTTGCGCAACTCTTTGCCGTCGATCGTAGCTGCAAATATTTTCCTTCTATATTTCCTAAAGTCGTTCGCTCGCGATAAAACCGCGACCCGAATTTGCTAGGAGCAGACAGCTTTTCGTTGAAACGACGAGCCACGCTGAAAGTGGCACCATAGTGGAACGATGCGCTTATGGGATTGGGACGTTGGGGTGGGAGGGGGCTGGTTGAAAATTCTTCCGAATAACGTAAACAGCCGGCACGTGCTCCTGTTTCATGAAGGCGAGTTACGAATATTCTGTGGACTGCTTGGTATATATTTTTTGTTCTTCTTGAACATCTTTTTCTCTATTCGCGTTTCCTTTTATGTAATGTCACGGCCGTGACATCTAGGGCATCCTGTATGTCTGATGTTAGCTTATTTACATATTTAACTAACCCAACACGGAGCCATCGCATATATTAACGAATAATCTGGAATATATTAATTCGCATGAGACGCATACCATCGCTTTGAATTAGCGTGTAGCTACTATACTTTATTCCGCATAGTGGAACGCCGAACTGGGTATGTCTATGCATATTGCACTAATATTAATGCCTTTGGGGCTTTGGGCTTTACCCTATCCACACAAATGGTTGCACTTTCATAGGCATCTCTACTTTTATCGAGGTTTCACTTTTATATCTGACTGTCGAGTAAATAGTAGAACGTGGTTCGCGAAAAACATCTCGAGTAAATTTGTGATTTTTTTTTGCTAATAATTTCGGAAGCGAACGGGTTTGCATTATTATTAAAAATGTGATCTTAGATCGTTAAGAAATTCTTCAGTTTTGAAAAATTCAAGAAACCATTTTTTAAATTTTCTATTATAATTTTCCATAGAATTCTAACCCCCACTCATCTAGTCATACAATAATACCCAGTCCCTTGTCACATTTATTTTTCCCATTAAACTTATCTTACCCTTATCACCATTTCCTGTCGTTTCTTGAAATATTGCATTAAATTAAACGATAAATTTCTATTCTCTCCGGTTTTCGTTATCACCCAAAATTCACAAGAGATAAAGGTGCATATCTATGTACATTCATATATATATACATATATAGGCATGTATAGGACTCGTAAAATTCCCAAAGGACCACGGATACATACCTGCGAACACGATTCACACTTCGAATCGTATTGGCGATCGGTAACGGTAGGATCGTTTCAATTCGTACGCAACGGTCCCGAACGAACACAAAGCCTATTGAAATGCACTAACAAGGGTCCGACAAGTGGAGATACGCGAGGAACGAACGAACGAACGAGCGGACGTAGAATGGTCAGTCAAGAGTAGGTATTATAGAAGGGAGAAGGGAAGATCAGTCGGAACCAGTAACCCCTGTAAAACCCAAAAGCAAAAACTTCACCCATGGTATATGACCATTGAATGTAGCGGTGAACCTTGCGGATGTATTTTCCTGATCGATATACGGATTCCAGCATCCGTAGCGTTTACGCAAGGTGTTTCAGGTGCACGAACAATGTCGTGATGCTTGTTCGCGATACTCGGTCGCGCAAAGCTCACCTCCTCAATAATCCAGTCGATGTGGTAGCAAAACATGCGATTAAGCAACATCCACACCTTAAGTAAACGCATCGCAAAACCATTTGTGTTACAGGAAATGGAAATTTGGAACTGTTCGATAGCGAGAGTGGACCAGACCTCACGTTATCACCGCAGACCTTCACATCAACGGCAGAGGCCTTCATCAATGACAATAGTGACAGTCTTGGGGTTCCGGGGGACAACGATACAGGTGAGTTTTCTTTTGTTTCTGTTGCTTCTTTTTTCAGATGTCAATTAAACAGAGTCTTGCCACGTGACGCTGGGCTGAGGTCGTTAATTGATTAAAGTATTTTCTTACTCACTGGACAAAGTATGCGCGTTATATTCTGCTGTACGTCACCCGTTTTCACGGTATGATGAATATCCGGTCCGAGACAAGCTTGAGCAAACCCGAGCCAAACACATTCCGAACACTCTTGACTCCTCCCACTATCTCGTGATATTACTCGCAGGCTTGCCAACTTCTTGCAGGGCTCTGAATTGTTCTGCAATTCTCACCGTTCTCCCGTGAAACACTCCATCTGGATTTACCACCCTTTAGCCATTCTAGAACTCGCTTCCTGTCTCTCGATTTTCTGTCGGGGTTGTGTGTATTGCTTGTTGCGATATACCTTACTTGACGTGGGAGAATGAATTTATCAGATCACATTTGTACAACATCCGGTTTGATGGTTTCAGCATGAAATATGCAGGGACGTTGAGAATGGTCCAGTCGTACCGGAAGTTGTCTCCTGGAAGGAGTTTGTTAAAATGTTGGCGTAGTTCCTGGAAGCTGTCCTGCTTGTTTCTGAGGATTGTTGGCCATGAATAAATTTTAAGGCAATTAGCATATTGACGGGGAATATTCCGGTAGGTTCGACCGAAGGTTTCCAAGTTTTTCCAGAACGAAAATTACTAAACAGTCAGTTGTTGCCGAGAACATTAGTTTCACGTTTTGAAAATCTTTACTGAAAGATTCCACGTTTATTTTTTCGACACTAATTGTAAAGTATACTTGTTTTCTTGTTCTCGCGTCAGATACCTTGCAAAATTATAAAATAATTAGCCGTTCAAGAAATTTATTCAAGAATTATTCGGGACCTTAAATAGAGTTTTTAACATTGGTTGCATCAGGGCCGATGAAATTTCATAGTCCGCGGAGTGAAGATATCTTCGAGAATTCAGTTCGCACGAGACGCCACGAGACTGGAATCGCATTATAAAGTTGCGTTGCGTGGGGGTAGAACCCACCCCTAGATAGGAGGGTAGAAAAGTTCCCTTGTCAGAGAGCCAACTGCCTCAGGGTAAGACTTCTTCTAGCGTATTCTTTCTCCCTCTAGCCTCCCTTCCCCCCCTCTCTCTCTTGCTGTTGCACCATTGCAACCCCTCACAATCAGGATAGAAACACCTGATAGAGCAGCCGCTAAGACTTCAGTGACAGGCGAATCGGTGCACAAAGGAGAAACGAAAGGAAAAGGAGTAAAAAAGATGAGAAGGAAGAAATAGCGTGATAAAGAGGTAGGTGGGTAGAAGTTAACTTCGGCGCCAGAGAACCTCCTCCTTCGGAGGACTAGGTCGCCTTCTGTAAGAAAAGGGATATTGCATTCTTGAGTCGAAGCAATTATCGACAGCGGAAGATATCGTCTCTGTTCGTAGCTGCCAACACCTCAAACCACCAGCCTCGAATCGCCAACCCCCAACCATCATCCCCTAGCCTATAGTAGCTTCGCCTAGATCTCCAACCTCTTCACCCCATCCAAGCTCCTATGGGTAAGTAGATAGAGGTAGGTACTCTCTTGAATCTCTCTCTCTCTCTTTCTCTCTCTCTCTGTGGGCCTACGTCCTTCCCATTCTACCGCCCCTACGGAAACCCTTGGAGCAAACGGGACAAGCAGCTCTCACTGGCGCTCGAGGCTTAGCGCAAAGGAGAGCTAAACCTCTCTTACACTTACTCACCCTTAGGATCCTACAACAAGAACGGTCTTTGCTACCCAGCAACTATGTTCTTGTAGCCGCGCCACTTCATTGCATTCCTAACCTTTAAACCGCCGCCGCTTACTTCGTGTACTCTTCCTGGCAATCTATGCCTGGCGCCGTCAATGGAATATCCATTCGATCCGAAAAGCCTTCCCGTGGACGAAATCCAATTTCTTGTTTGTGCTGCCGGAATGACGTGGCAAAGAAACGATCACTAGAATTCTTCGGCGTGTCACCGTCAGGATCCTCCTGAGAGCGAATGCACCGACTTAATGGAACTTCCGTCAAAAATACGTACCTGCGTATCTTCTTATATTTTACTGCCAATGCATCTAACATGAATCTTGTGCACTGTTTTTTTTTTCAAAATTTATCTCGCTCCAGCGGTATCGTGTCCGTGAATCACGGACGAGAATATACATTTTTTTATCCCGTCAAAGAAATTCGCGTCCGAACGTCTAACACGAGCGATTGACATAGATAAATTTCTCTGGCGAATATAGAGGGTGTCCCAGAATAAAAAGATATGGAGTACACCGTCAAGTGGAAGAGGAAAATCTGAACCAAAAAGTCCTGATCCATTTTTTTTACCAAGCTTTCCTCTTAGAGTTATAAACAATTGAAGCTAGCCAATGAACGCGCGGGCATAACAGCCGAGCATCCAAGAGTGCGGTAAATGGGGGATAAAAAATGCTCAACGGGTACAGCCGTTGATTGGCTAGCTTTAATTGTGCATAACTTTATCAGGGAAGCTCGGAAAAAAAATGGATCAAGAGTTTTTGTTTCAGATTTTCCTCTTATACTTGATGGTATACTCCACATCTTTTTATTCTGGGACACCCTGTATTACCTAGCTGCTACCCATAGCATTTTCCAGTAAATCTAATTTCCCCAAGCTCCGTTGAGATAGACTCGAAATATTGATGTGGCTACTTTGCATAGGACCCTCTGCGACTAACGTATAAACGGATAAAACTCTCTGCCGTGCACATAGGTATACGTTATAGTACACCGAGTCACCGCTTCGTGGCGCAGCAGTCGATACAGCATCGAATCTTCTCTCGCATGGAAGAAACAAACCGTCCTCTCTTGAGAAAACTAACTGGGGACATCGATACCTATCCCACCCGTTGTCTCATCTTTGGTGGTTACGAACACGAACAGGCATAGGATACAAGAGGTAACTTTTCAGCCATGGGAATCGCCATAACGTCTATTGGGATTTCGTACTGTTTGCCAAGACGAGCCAAGTATTTCTTGAACTAGCGAATTCCATCTAGTACACACTACTGCCGGTATTCACGTTGCATTCGCTTTATTTCTTAACAAAACAAGTATCCGGGTGTACCTACTGTACCGGCCATTGGGAATAGGTACTGGAAGTTCCTGAACCGTATATCGAGTATCAAGTCAGCGTACTTCATTCCTATATAAATATTCGCGTCGAATGTAAAATCATTATTTACGCAATAACGATGGGGCATCAAAATGACCTAAGGCACAAGTTTTAAAATATCGATTATTAACGACTTCAGTAGTTTCCTTAAAAATCCATCACGTACCCGCTTTCATCGCGTGCAAACAGTGCCAGGTCACTCTGGGGATGGTCAACCGTTTGACGAATGAGCCTGCGAGCAATAAATGGAATGAGAATGGACGTGCTGAGCGCGAACTCAACTAAAGGACGTAACAGGACGGGAATGAGGGAGTATTAGGTGGAGGACGTAGGTATAGCAGAGGGAAAGGGACAGGACGATGGTACCTACAACCTCGTTGGCTCTAATGCGGGCTATTCAGCTCCCACAATGCACTAGTAATACGATTTCAGCATCCGAACCACCCCTGGACCACCTCACACACATACGCTCGCATACGATCTCACGCAGACTATACGACTTTTACGTACGCTCTCCACATATCTATTCTCCAGAGGGTTTCCAGTGCGGGAGGGTGAGTTCGTCGTTTCACTTGGACTCCTCATCCCTTTTACTCAAAAATTCAAAAAATCTCCTACTTTTCACCGCGTGTTTTCGTATGTCTGATGAATTTTTTTTTTCTTACCGTATGCCTATTCGTACACGACTCTTTCGGAATGAGCAATTTCTTAGTATTTTTTATCTGAGAAACATGCATATTCGATGCTTGAATGTCGCATGTCCGAAAAATCCCGAAACTTAAATGAGGCTACGTTCGTTACGGGTAGATTGTTATAGGTACCTATAATATTGCTTATAGGTGCATAACGTTAATCAACGTCGGCACGAGGAGGTTTCCTTTGATCGCACGAGCGCGCCGCTGAAAAGGTTCGAGCTCTGCTGCGCAAAGTTAAATTGAAAGTGTCTTTTACAATATAAAAGTAGGAGGACGCTGATGTATAGAGTAAATGCCAAAGAAACGGGGGCGGAGCGCTGCTAAAGAGGGACGGACGTAAGAGGCAGTAAAAGAGAGAGAAAGAAGAAAAAAGTGCATTTTAATAATCGGAGCTGAAGCGAGTATCATCCAACTTCAAAGCATCGCGAAATGCCTGCTCGCAAGTAGTATTGAAACGAAGCATAGGGTTTTCAGCCATCTCGCTGTATATAACGGCTGGCACTTTTATTATCAGTTTATATTTCCCTTATGAGTATCGTTATAGCTTCTTGATGCTTATTTCGTAAATAATTGCAACCCCCCTGACGGTGCTTACTTCCGTTTCGATATTTTAATTGACTGCCATTTATTCAAATTGGGCGCTTAAACCCCCAACGTCTTTGTACGTATATCTATCCGGTGCTCGTCCTTTGCCGAATTTAGCCAACTGGCCAACCCACTGGGAACGACCCTTATCCCCCGTGATTTGGTTGAACGAGGTCGTCAGGGGCCGATTCGCGGTGTACTTGTATATACGGCTGTAGCACATTGGTTATTATGGCGGGGGGGGGGGGGGAGATATAAACTTGCAGCAAAGCATTACCGGGAAGCAGCCCCCATAGAAATTTAATCCGCCAGCAGCACATCCAACGTTGTACTGAAATTGCGTTTACCGATTATGCCGGAGGGTCGAAAATGGCCTGATAAAAATGTCTGAATGAAAATTTTCGGGGAAATTTGCTCGTCCCATTATGACTATGTTTTACGAGTCGTTGGAGAATAACAGGCTGGTACAGTAGAGGTAACTATATCTGTACGGTAAACTTGTTGGTTGCTTTATACGTATCGCAACGGTGGGATAATATCGAAACGACACTCGACTCTATTGCACGTGTCGATTTTTTTCCCCTATCGATCACACATTATAAATTCAGTCATCGTACCCTCTTCTCGGTAGCCGACCTTTCTTCTTCGTTTTCTTGAATTTTACTTTAACACCCATTCGCTTTACCTTACTATATTCCAACACTTCGTCTGTACACTCGCAATCAGGGCGTCATCGCAAAATCCTGAGAACTCGATAAAATCAATCGATGGTTCTTGACGTCGTTATATATTGCACGTGTAATCAGTACATGAGTAAAATTGATCTAACAGGGGCCACCTCGTTATGAGTTTCAATGTGAAAGAGTCACCTGAATCACGTGCTTCCTGCAATTATATTCGAGCAATCTGTCTGACGTATAGTTTACCTTTTTTTTTACTTTTACACAATAAATATATCGCTATACGAACTGCACATCAAGGACTGGAATTTGTATTTTTCACATATCATATTTAATCTGTTTCAAACTTCGTATGATTACGTCAGCCGTGTGTTATTTTTTTGAGTATCGTTCATCAACTTTTCCAATCGCGACCTTCCAGGGGTCTTACGTCGTTCCGCCTCTCGAGACTTCTTATACGAAAGCTTACTATAGTTTTCATCATCTTCCAACAATATTTCCACAATTTCTAAGTCCGTCGCATTATTACTCGCCGTCCTCGGCGTCGACTTAACGGTACGTACACAGCCCACCCTTTCTTCCAGTTGGCCTGAACGATGAGGATTCCCATTAGTTCCTTTGCGGAACGTAATTCCTTCTGTGGATGCTTCGTGAAACTCACTCGATACCGCCTTTTAAGAAATACCACAGCATCCTGGGTAATGTACCTGGCACATTAGCCGCCATCCATTCCAACGATATCTATGAAACCGCAGTAAGTAACGTAAACTCTCGTCAATAAACCAAAGGAAACTATATATCTCTCAAGATCAATTTCAATGATGATTGTTACCATTATTTCGCATTTTATAACATCGTACTATCTCGTGTTTATACATCATTGCTGATTCTGCCGTCACGCATTTATGTTATCTATGGGATATTTAAAGCGTTCTCGACGGTGGCCTTGACCACCGTGAGTACGACGCACATGCAGGATAGATAACCCGGACATACGAGTCGTATGTTATATATGTATAAGATTGCCATTTTCCGCGAGTAAAGACGAAAGTGACTAAAACGAATTGACGTCGCTGTACATGTTGCTCTATATTAATAATAATAATATACTTTGGTATAAATATGAGTTTCTACGAAATGTATTTAATTATATTCTACGAAGTGCCTCCCTCTCTCTCTCTCTCTCTCGCTCTCGCACGCTCACTCATTCACTGTTTCAAAATTCTCATTCATCCCCGGTATTCTCCCTTTACCTCGTTTTCCATCCGCCTCGCGTTTTGTCTCCGGCTCTTCGCGAGTTAATGAAAATGTCACAAAGATTTGCACGAACAGCGTGGCACACAGCAGCGTGGCCCGTAATCAATTTCCCGCAATTCGTGCGACCCGATTACCGCGTCCCACCGCACGAGTGCGCCACTCGTTCCCCTTTGTCGACCACTGTTTCCCGGCATTCTCCATTGCTTTTTTTAACATTCCTTTTTTGTTTCTTTCATTGCTCTCCGTCTCTATCATTTTTGTTCCTCAGGGCTACGGTATCCATCCAAGTCTCTATACCTTGTCAATTATTGTGAGGCGTTATTGTTTCGCATTACTTCACTCTAATGGCATGCTACCGATGTCTTGTATTACGAAGATACAATGCTCTATTGATATCGCGCGTCACGCAGGTTGAGTGACGTACAACGTTGAAATCCAATTTTGCGTTCTGACTGGTTGCACACTTTTTCATTTTCTTCTGAAAAATACTTTACATCGGATTTGCTCAGTTTGTTTGTTCCACATAAAAATCCTCTTAAATTTACATAGCGCACTCGCGCACGTGAAAAGAAACTTTTTAGCTCGGGCGAAAGTCTTTGGATATGAAACTTTATCAAAAATGAAATTGCCTTTCCATCCACCTGTCAAGTCCTCTACATATCGAGTCTGTCGCTGACTGGTAAGTTCGTAGGGAACAATATTGACCATCGTCAAATTGCGTGCTTAAAATCCTGCACGCCTACGCTACGAGGGATTTAAAAAAAAGAAGGGAAAAAGCGGATAAAAAGATTGGTATCGAGGGTGAAAAGTAGGCGGTAGTTTAGTTTACTCTGACATGTCTCTCTCTCCCTCTCTCTCTTTGTCCCTCTCTTCCGCCCTCTCTCTCCTCTCTCACTCTCTTTCTCTCTGCTTACTAACCTCGTACCCTTCGTGAATCTCTCTCATTCTTCCTCTCCTCGGACTCCCCTTCTAAGCTTCCATACACATTTTCCCGTCTCGTCTCTTCTCTCTCGACTCTTCACCCTCCCTCACTGTACACTATATCTCTCTCTCACCCGCACGCTCTGTTCGGAATCCATTTCGAGTTGGCTCCAAGTTCTCCCAAAACTTTCCTACCGACCGAAGTCAATCATCGCGCGAATCGCGCGATCCGCACGTAATTTTTGGTGTTGGCTTACTTCCCGAAATTACATCTAATAAACTGAGCGCACCAACGAGGGGCGCTAAACCAACCGAGAACTGGCTCTCGTTCCTCTACGTTACTTTACCCCTCTACGTACATACGTGGAAACGTGCAGACTCACTTGGCTACGCTCCATAATTTTATTGTTTTATCTTCCGTGTTTACGACACGTTCAGGCTCTGTACACACACATACGCACACACCAACACACACAGCCACACACACACACACATCTCTTGGCTTTACTTCCTTTTCTTTTATTGTCCGTATTCTGCTTCTTTTCTTATTATTATTATCATCGTTCCCCTTTGCCGAACCTGTAGTTAACCATACACATACACAAACACAAATACATATATATATATACACACATGCAGAAACATTTCTTAGTTCCCGTTTGATTCGACCAGTGTTCTTTCTTGAGACGACACTCCGCAGCCAATGGCACTTCTAAGGAACGGCTGACCTGACAATGGACCACTCTCCTCAAGAGGTACCATTCCTATGCTAACAGCCTTTCACGCCAAGTGCAGAGGAGCTACTCCTTTTACTACTACTTGTTCGCGCTTACTCCTCGTCCTTCTCCATCTTCATCTTCCTGTTCCCTTCGCTTGCAGCCTCCCTCCTCGTTCATCTGTATATACGCATATCCACTCTCTTTATCTCCAGAACCGACGGCAATCACCGAACACGAAAAATCATCTCGACGTAGACGTCGTTTGCCATCGAAAGCCACGACGTCGTCAAATGGGGAACCTTCCGCTGCAGCCGATCTTGCAGATCAGTCTGGATGCCGCGACACGGCAAACCCCTTTAAGAATCGCTCTTCCCTCTCTGTACCAAAGAATTCGCAAATCCTCGCCAATGTCTCGCAAGTGCGAATATACGTAATATAGCGTGCTAGAAGATCACGTGCCTATATGAATGAAACAAAAATTTTTTAAGATCCTCCGACAGGCATGTTAAAAAAATATGCCAGAGTTATCAATATAATATTTTTCAAAAAACTCTCACCTAATGACGATATATCCGTCAAACTTGTTTTTTTTTCGGACGGCAAAAAAGAATTATACGTATAAGACGACCAGCCCTCGCACGAGGCACTTTGTCATTCGGGAAATGTCCTGTGTCGTGTTTTCATTGGCTCCCACGGGCATGCGCATGCGCACGAGGAATAAGGTAAACTTGTTAGCTCGTCAGTCAAAACTTTAAAACCACTGGGAGAGATGCTCAACTTCAAAATGATTAATTGGTGTAGTGGCAAGTTGTTACTCGTCCGGTGGTCTTTTCCTGAGCCTCCCTTGTTGCGCGTGTATTACGTACGTATACTAACGTCATCTGGCGTCGCGACTACCAGGCTTTATATTGCACGAAAGCCGACGGCTTTACCGGATCGATCCGTATATACTTATATACACACGAAACCCACTATCGCACGCTCCTGCGAATACTTAACGAAACCTCGTAAAACAGCACGAACGTAACCACGATGCCCGGTGTGAAAATGTCTTTTAAAAGTAAAGAAAATTCATCGTTATTCATTTCCTTGAAAAGCATTAATCTTATTGATATCTTGCTCTTTACTATATTTATTCAATCTCGTATAAGCGGAACATAGCTAGAAATATGGTAACGACGATAATAAAATTGTGACAGCCTTTGATCAAGCTAATAGAGACTGCGCTACCATTTGCACGAAAGCCTGTGTTAAAACGTATATAAATGTCTTTACAAATCATGGAGAATAATGCCAGCATCTTTTATAATTACGATAAAACATTAAAAAATGTAAATTTTCATTATCTACAGTTGTACATTTGCTTACTTTCTTATTTTAATTATAAACGTAGACGGCTAACAGTGAGTACAGCACAAACTGAGTGATAAGGCCAAGGGGGGCTGAGGACTACAGAAGAACCCACATGGTCCGTATTTTGAAAAGTAACTAGATAGGCTGCGCACTTTGAAAAACACATTTTGAAAATGTTGCTCTAAGTGAAAAAATACTGTCTGTAAAGATCGTATTGTTTTCTAAAAAAAAGTATTATCTGCTTCTCGGTCGTAACATTATTTTTCGAAAACCCTGTATATATATGTCTATCTGAAGGTTTACCTAGAACTTCACAGACATTATCAGCGTTTGATGGCCCTGCAAGGAACGAAGCTACATTCTCAGGCATGGTCCAGTGTTCCTCTCTGTAGAACCACAGACTAATCTCTTGACAAAGAGCCCATCGAGTATCGACCGTATACCCATTCTCTTTGACGTACGCGCGTATCTCAAGGATCCACACTCACCTCTGATAAGAGCTTAAGTTTACGTAAGGGGACGGGCGAATCGATGGTTCAATATTAACATGCGTATAACCTGTAAAGCCTTAAGAGGCAGCAGTGTTGCCATCCACACCTGGGTCCCTCGAGGCTTTTTTCTCATTGCTTCTATATACATATATACGCCCCATCTTCCAAGTTCCCTTCGGAAATTTTGGATACCGCCGGTACAGGAGCCCTCTGAAATTTCATGCTGTAAAATAAACGTTAGAAACTTTCGTAATCTTGCCACGAGGCAGCGCTGCGCGCGCATCGGATACCCATCTATGTATACCTTCTGACGTCTGAAGAGATATGGACGTGCGCTGTAGACGATGCCTCGTGTCCTAACGAGATTTCATACTGTGTCCTTAATTAATCGATGAATGCTCGATTAATCCAACAATTTGATTTTGCTCGACTGTCAAGGAGAATACAAACAGTTTTCCTGGAAAGCTCACAGGAGACGTGCTTCATTAGTCTAGTGTATATGGAATTCAAAGCTGATCTATCAGGGAATATCGAAACTTTAGGGTTACCAGGTACGGTCCTATCAGTGTAAATATATGAGTATATACCTGTATATAAGGAATGCATATATATATGTCTACTTAATACGTATAAACGGATAACGACTAGAAATTCGTGCGTAATGGAATGTGCAAACGTGGAAGACACACAAAATGACGTTCCAGACCGAACCTAATCCGACTGATGCAATTACTCTTGACTTGGGAACGTAGGAGAAATGTTCACCTGCGAAGTCTGCATAATTTAGCAGCATAAATTAATACGTTCCTAGAAATCTCAGCACTGTCCTCGTCGTTCCTCCTCTCGCGTCTGACACAATTAGACAGGGATTAATTAAAGTCATTTCACATTTCGTCGGGCGTTCCTGCCTACGGGACGACTTTCGAAATACCCTGGACGGATTATGGTTTTCATTCGTTTTTTACCGTTTTTCTTTCTTGCTCTTCTTTCTTAGTTTTCTCAATGACCGATTGACAATGGCGTGATTAAGGAGTCTCCCGCAAATTACATTCCGTTCGTAATCGAGTTACGTAACTTTCTCATACGATTTATTTATGGATATTCGAGCGATTTTTGCATTTTTGTAAACCGCATTAATTACGTTATCCGTAATACTGACTGATCGTACATCTTATTTATAAAATCATATAAATATTGGTATAACCCTGTTTGTTCTTTGGTTCGCCATTTCTTCGTGAAGCATTTCACTGGCGACATGCAACTAAAGCCCGGATTCTGGGAGACTCCTATTCGTGATCGGCTTAGACAACGAAGGGGGTAGTTCAAAATTGATTTCCGCTGCGTGGCAACTGGCGAATCGTGCGGTTCGAACGTAAATCAATTTTATACGAGGAAACGGGATTCGGGCTCCGTTCGTGTGACGGTGAAGCTACAACTTCTTAATTAAACCATTATGCGTTATAGCGTCGGGTTTTATTGTTAGAGAGAGAGAGAGGGAGAGAGGGGGGGAGAGAGAGAGAGAGAGAGAGAGAGAGAGAGAGAGAGAGAGAGAGAGAGTAAGAAAGAGACGGAAGGGGGGGGGGTGGAGACAGAAAAGAGAAGACAGTAGGCTGAGAGGGTTGAATTGCTAGGAAGAGGAAGAAACGAGGAATAAGGGTTGGGTCGGGAAAACGAAGGGCTGCTGGAGAGGGAGGATAAGGGATGAAAGAGCAGAGAGTATATCTCAGCTCTTCCTACCCTCGTTCTCCTTACTCCGGCATGTAAATTCGTGATAATAGCGAGGGATGTTTCATCCCCGTACCTCATACCTTAACTCTGGCCTTTATGAGTTAATAACTTGGGTTATCGAGAAATTCACCTTAACTGCCTGTGTTTTCAAATATTCCAAAAGTTATTCCGAGCTGGCTAGACGCCATTTTAAATTCGATGAGGGATTTAATAAGAAAATCTTCAATAAATGCCCACAAACTTTCGTTCCAATCGTATATGCATTTTTGCGAGGGAGAATATTTTTTGTAGAAAATGTCAATTAGTCCTCCTTATACCTATGCGAAAAATCTTATCTACACCTTGTACCATGTTGCAGCCACGACGGTCATGCTGATGTCACATTAGATATTTCCTGATCGATTAATATAACTACCCTTATGCATTTATTGACAGGAATCAATCGATTGGACAAATATAAATACGTATTATACGGATAATAAAAATTAATCCAAGTTACATTGTTGTAGAATTGCAAACCCCTAGTTACCGTATGGGAAATGGATTTCCTCGCAGTGACTTGTTTTCTCGTGCTCTTAATACCCAGTGCGCAGCGTCCTGGACGACAGGAGACCTCGCTATAATATGTGGAGTGTGAACCTGGAAAAATATTTGTACGCCACTGGCTATATTTACAATGAATTTTCGTCTGGTATACGAAAGGGGTTATATGCATCGATTCGGGATTTAGGACGTCGAGAGGCATAGGTGTTAGTTACGTACCTAACGTACACACGAGTTACCGGCAAAATTCCATTATCGGCTCCCAGCGATAAATATTATAAATTGAGAATCCGCCACGGGATCCCCATAGCCCTTATACACCCCCCTTACCTCTCTTAACCCAGCTCGTTGTATCCCTTATATCCTGTAACACCACCAGCGCCCCCCACCCCGTCCTCCCGGCTACTAACCAACGTATTCCAGCCTGTATTCGTCCTATCTGAACAACCCCTAGAAAGATCCAAAGCCCGCTCGAGCTGGCTGCAAGCGGGACAAATATCCATGTTTTTTTTATGTCCACTATAAATCTAGCTGGGATAGTTTAAGCGATTCTAGCATCGGGGGATCCTCGCGCGCCATCTCTATTATTGCCTGGCAATATAGCAACGGGACTTTTGTCTCTCCTACGGGATTTTCCCGGGTGCCCAATAAACGTAAAACTACGTCGACAAAATGGACTATGGTTAGCACGCTGCCTTCTTACTTTCGACACTCGCGCCGTTACCTTCCTTTAGTTTTTCTCCTCTCGTACACCCTACAGCATTCACGCTGTCGCACTAGACGTCCACGGGGAATCCCCGTGAATAATCACAGTCTAACGGACGTGAACATCGTCTTAGCGATCCATTTTGCTTCCCGTGCGTGACCGTCGGTATAACAGATGGTCTTTTTTTCTCGGTCGAATTCGCAGTTGCAGGTGGCAGCACTATGCCGCGCTGAACAATACATCTGTCTGGGAATCCCCACACACGCGCTCGTTAAAAACGATCATGGGCAGAGTACTGATATATATGTATATATATGTTCTGATATATATGTATACATATATATATTTATGTACACTTCATTACGGTAGCACGACGCGATCGTTTGGCGCGACGTCGCATCGATTGGGCCAATAAGCTAGCGTGAAGATGCCAATTATTCGCGACAGCGTGGCTGATCCAGTCGTTAAAGTTTTGCAGAGAACGGGAAATCTGTCAGAATCCCCACGTGTCACGAAAATTCTTTCAGTGCATCGCGGATGTCTGTGATGTTTTTTAAAAAAAAATATATATATACATAGAATCGTAATACCGTATACTATAGCGTGGGGCATTATGTTTTGTTCGCTGTGTCTCATTGTTGGCCCGAGTCTAGCTACGTCCCCATAACAGACACGGACGCCCAAATAAAAAAGCAAGACCATCTCGAGCCGGCTGCGTTGATCATCAACTGTTTTGCGCCGAGACTTTAGCTCCCATTAACAACCACCGTGAGTGCTAATGGTTTTGCGAGTGGAAATCAACAGCTCGAATAGGAACAGGGGTATTACTCGATGGGAATACGTGCAATGGCGAGATCAGGCTGATCCTAGTAAAGTTTCCTGCCTGGTACCAGATTGGCAATGGTTGCGCGGACTTCCTGTAACGTTGGCTAAGCCTCGCGGGTACAAGTTCATGCGCGAATAAATTAGCCTGAATGAATTAGCGGATCGATGAGAAATACGGAGTGCGAGTGTAGACGAGGAAACGTGTTGATAATGGTTCCCTGGCAAATAGGGGATGCTCATTCGTCGTCGGTTGCGAATTCGGCGTGGTACAGCGATAACGATCGCATTTTTCATTCCGTGGATTTTTGTCAAGTAAGGAAAAAAATTTTGTTAATCGTCAATATCATTAACACACGATTTAGTATGCTTTTATGGATTCTCAAAACACGGCTCTTACCTTCGTTTGATATCCGTATGAATCACGCTTTAAGCTTCGTTTTTATGTAAATTATTATCAAGGGCTTTAATCGTAATGGCAAATCGAAATTTGTACGTGCACACGTTAAATTTATATAGTATTTGTGTATAAATGTTTTTCTCTCCTTTTTTTCGGTGACCTCGAGTGTGGCGCTCTCACCCTCAGTCCCGAAAATTTTACGCATTCGCGCGGAGGCATATAATTTATCACGTAATTTTGTGAACTTTATTTCGTGTTTCGCGTAAGAATATATTTAATTTATGTACACAAATTTCGAACGGCATTCTGTATTCGGGATGATAACGCTATATACAAATATAGGATTGTACGTGCGCGTGTCTCCACATATCGCTTCCACGTGTATCCAGAAAGCATCAAAGCTACAGCATCGTGACCCACTCGAAGCCACTACATCCTATAGGTCCATACACGTTATCGGCTGCTTCTGTAGCAACTGCGTGTACCTGGCTGTACATGGACACTAATCTGTATGACTCTTCTACCGACTGTACCAATATCGATGAACCCCGGCGCCCTATGACACACGTCATTATACGAGTAAATCGATCGCGATCTTTTATTAACACGAGTAAACAATCATTTGGATGGAAACAACACTATCGTGAAATTGCGACTGGTGCAATTTCTTTTTTTTAAGCGAAAGTTCACAAATGGGAGTAAACATTTCTTATCGTATATGTGTATCGTCACTCGAGGGAATATATCGTGCAACTGCAAGACTCATCTTTGTACCCTCGTGCATGTATGTTTATGTATTTCGCGTATACCGGTTAATTTGCAAGTGCAATATTGCACTTATGGATTAACGTTAATCGATCGGCCAACAATTTTATAGTGAATCGTGCCAATCGAAAAGAGGCATTGTGCTTCGGTGAACAGATTTAATGATAATGCCGGATAATTAGATTTCACCGCTAATTCCTGTTACCAATCAAGGCATTATCAGCGCGGATAATTACACACCGAAATTACCTATTCTCTGCAAATCTCTCTCTCTATCTCTTCCTCTCTCTCGCCCCATGCTTACCATCGACGTGTAGTGCTGTGCAGCACTCGGTATGGCTCTATCCATCTTTTCCGTCCTTCTCGCTCTCGCACGTTCAGTCCGTATATAGGAATCTGGAACGGCGGGTCAAGGTAGTCAACATAGTGGGTTATTCCGTGAAAAGCTACAGGAATATAGGTCAAAACAGTAATGCGTGGGTACCAGTTACTGGAGGAACGTTCTAAAAGTTTTGCTTCGTTACTGCAGCGAAGCGATAGCGACCTACGGTACATCGGATGTTGTTTCAAGGTACAGAGAGAAGTAGGAAAAAAGGGAGAAAAAGTATTTTAGAAAATAGATAACGAAAAACGATATAACTCGATAAACCTCGCAATTTCCTATTTACTATGAAATTCCAACCACGTGTATACGTAAGCCATAAGAAAAAGGCGGTGAAAAAGGACTAGTGTGGAAAAAAAAGGAAACAGGCCACTTACGCAATTCCATTGTAACTGCGTTTACGATTTTCAATTATCGTAAAACTCAAATACTATAATATCCTTCGTATTTTATCGATACTGTTATTATTAATAGATTATATGACGCGAACTTACGAATTCCACTGAATTCGAAGGAGTAATGTGTATCTGTATATACGTATATACTGTGCGAAACGGAACGAGAATGATTAACACTAGGATGGGCTATGGCGTCTGGCGAGAGCAGGCAGATTTATCCTGGTTTCGCAAAAGGCATTCGAATTTCCAAGAAGCGAACGGGAAGAGCCGAAACGCAATTACAGTGGTCCAGGCTAGTAGATCTTCGGACGTGGGATGAACGTAGTTAATCGCACCGCTGCTTCACCTCGGTTAAGTACACTTTATTAAGGGCGCCGTTTGCGCGGTGCATCCTGCAAGCTTCCTGATAGGCAAATGGAATTATAAACGTACCATCTTCAAAATTCGAATGGCGACGTCATCCTTGCAAAAAAATAGTGAAATTACATATTTTCCAATATTTTTCCCAAATCCTGATTATACTATCTCGCGTCAGAGATATTACACTCGAACGATCCATATCGTGGGAATTGGCAATGTATTATATGCTATATTTATATAAATATAACATATAATACATTCTCGTTATTTTTTTTTATATACGACTTGATTATACACTTTGTATTCTTATTTACGTCTGCCGCGCCGTTATCCAATTTATAATTCCTGTTTGTGTTCCTTTAATCAGCGTTCATTAAATATTGTCTGTTTACCAGAGTATTAAATTTGGGGCGTATCTACCGCCCTTCCCGTACAAACAGCCACTCGTTAACTCAACACGATATGCCTTAGTTCTTCGCTTTGACTCTCATCGTGATTCGCAGACCTTACACGTATATACAATCTTCAAGGTAGGGTATACGCGTATACGAATCGTACCAAGTCAGAACGTAATAGATGGTACGTATATTTAAGTTCGGTCAGAGAAAATCTGTGCGTTTTTATTTTTTTCCCTTTATTTTCAGTATTTCTCAACGGGAAGTCGTAGAAGATAGAAACGGCGGGAGGCTGGATTTTATATACGGTATGGATTTTACGGGAGGGAGTGAGAGAGAGAACAAGAGTCTTCCTCCTGTACTTTCCGCTAGAGGAAGCTCTGAAAATATATATATATATACATATATACGTAGTACATACACATAGAGTTCCACGAGCTAAGAGAAGTGATCTATGCGTTTGGAGTCTTAAGAAGTTACGCCGCAATTAACGATGAATTTACGGATCGGTAAATTCTATAGCAAGGAATGACCAGGTTTTTTTCTTTTCTTCTTTATCAGAGGTTCGATATCATATTGCCACAGTATAAGAGAGTACTTTATTATTGTCGAGAAATCCTTAACTGCAGTCTTCGTTCTTCTCCTTATGTATCCTACGGTGTGTGTGTGTGTGTATATATATATGTTTATATATATATAATATATATACTGCGTAGAGATAGATAGCGAAGGGGTACATACACATCTTCCTTTATACCTCGTGGCGGAAACCGTGACGTGAAAACAAAGCACCAAGCGCGGCTTCTCCTCTGATGCAAAGCTCTGTCTAGCTATAACCTACCGGATGTGGTAATTAATTACTCGACCCCACCAGACGTGGAAAGATGATCGCCGAGAGTTGCTCCGGAGCAGCAATATGTCGCATCGCGTTTCATGTCCGTTTATAAAGTAGCATTTAACTAGCCGAATACACTGTTCGTTACGTTTAACTGTACGCGGTCTTGCCTATAGCACGCACTATACCTATATCCATACCTACTGCTGGGTATCTGTCTAGGTTGATACTAGTTACTAGGTACGTTATACGTACTTGCGAGAAAGTTTGCTTTGTAAACGACTATCCCTTCTGAAGGATGGAACTTCCTGATGGAAAACCACGAGGCAGTCCCTCGTCACTCTACCGAGAATTTTCTGTATCGCACTGATAACGGTCCTTTCGCTTATTTTACGTGTAGCCCGTTTAACGTGCAAATCTTAATTTACCTTTACACAGCTGCTTTAGACGAAGACATTTTTTTAGACTTGCGAGCGATACTCATTATGGAAAGATTTCCCGTATAAGTTATCCTTGGGTGTTTCGAGTGGCCAAGATTATTTTCCCAAGCCGTGGCCTAAATCGTTGCTGACAGCAGGGCAATCGGCCATTAAGGAGTCTCTGGCACGGCTTCCGGGAGCGGACAAGAAATGCCTCCGATAATCAATCTTCTATAAGTTGAAGCCTCGAAACCCTCGGTCAGACAAGAGTAGAGCCCTGGCCAAATCTCGGATGGGTTTTACCACGCAAGAAACCGTCTGCCTTATATATACACTTATGTATGTGCATATATATATATATATATATATATATGAAGATTCTGTAGGTTGGTTGCACGGTGGGAACTTATTCCAGCGATGCCGTCCTAGTCTTCTTCAACCTCGTCCTCGTGATCGTCGTTTCCTCATTACGCGCCGGCAACTTTCCTCTGACTGATGACCGTTCGCGCCTGACATTGCCTCGTCCGACCTAACCTGTAACCAACTGCGTCCCAAATCCCTTGGCAACCTGAATCGACGTTCGGCAACCCTTTTTGTCAGGATCAGATCCACGCGTCTCATTCATGATTATTCTTTGCGCTGCTTTCAGGGAGCAGCGAGGAGTCGAGGACGGGTACCAGCGATCCTGGAAAACTTGGTGTGAAGAAACCGAGGCCTAAGGCGTCCTCGCCGAATCGGCAAGGACCTCAGCAGTGTCAGGTCAGTACTCCACAATATTTTCATTCGATCGTAATTATCTTCTTGAGATTGATCCCACGAGACTTTGACTCCATCGAAGTTCCCTTGGGATAGTACTTTTCTTTGTTACCTTGAAATTTGCTCCTGTCGTTGATCTGGTTTGGATCCAAACACTACAGAAATCGGAAGAGAAAGCCGTTGACTCACTCAAGAATCTATAATACGTATACAGATGCGAGTACAAAGAGGTAATAACGGAAAATGTACCAGCGTTGGACGCGATTGAAAAATTGTGTTAATCGAGGCAATGTGGGACTTTTTTAAACAATTCATGATCTTAGCAATAACGTTAACTTTTATTTCTCCAACGATACCGCTCTGCTCTGATTCATGAAATCATCAATTCACGGCTAATCTCAGTTGACGCGTTTGCTGTGAAATAACCTTGTATTTGAAAATATATGTACACTAAAAAAAAGTAGATGCCAGAGAGAGAAATCGATTCAGAATTTTAGAGACGAAATTTTAAAATTCCTCGAATAGGATTTGTATTCACTCGTCATCCTCTCCAGAATCCTCCCCCATTGCAATTTGCAAAAGCAACCACTCCAGCTGGACTCGGCCAATTTAAATTCATACATGTGAGTGCAGGAGATGGAGGACCAATAGACGCACTCACGCACACACTCACGAAATTCAAGGGTCGCAACGATGACCCACTTTAAGGAAGAGCTTCAGCAAGGCCAAAGCTTGCCTGGAAACGTGTACATCTGACTCTATATGTACTATGTGTGTGTATATACATACCCATTTCTGTGTACGCTCTCTTCTCGTATACCCATACATTCCTATTCGTGATGTGTGTACAGCCGCGCGCCTGTCTCCTCTGTGTGTCTATATACCAAGAACAGAGCACCAGCCTTGGGCGAATATGCCGGGACACATATGTGTAACGCAGAAAGGCTGCTGAATATTCAGTCTGCGAGTCCTGAGCGCACCGGGCGAACACAGTCATCCCCTGATGTTACAGACATACGCAATACCGGGCGTTCCCGAGCCCTTCAGCAATGTTTAGGAGTTACCAAAACCTCTCACCATTCCCGTCCTCTCTGTACACTCTCTCCCTTCGCCCGTCTCCTTCATCCCGAACGGAAGGAGCCACCCTCGGCCTTGTTCCGTAATTAAATGATGGCCTGCCCGACTTGTTGACAAGCCTCGTCAATGTATCAAGTTAGCGAGGAATTAACCTCCTTCCTCCTGCCGCGACGCGCCCCTCTGCAAATTCGCAGCGACTCGATCTCTAATCTTGTGACCTGACACCGGAACGACCCGATGGTATCCTGCCGTCCTTTCTAACGACAGCATCCGTATACAGTAATCCATGGTCGCGACTGTACTTTGTCGCCTCTAGTTTCAATCTCTTCAATGGTATCTCGTCTTGGCTGTCTTCTCTTAATCTTTCTCTTTTTTTTTTCTTTTCGTTTTTCCCATCCATACACTATATACTTTTCTTCGTTTGAAGTTTAAACTCTCTTACTCCATTTATCGCGCTCGCGACGGAAGTGCAAGTTCATTCTTTTCCAAGAGTACACGGGGTGGATACGGCATCCTTTACTCTTCAGCGCGAATGTATCTCTTCTCTAATCTTTATTGTGATGTACGATCAAAGCAATCACAACGGTCGGGTCGTTAAGTTAATTAATTGACTGTGGGAGTAGCGAATCGGATCGGAGGTACTCGTGGTATCCTTGGGTTACGGAGGCGTCGGTAAGCGTCGCGACGGATGTAAAAAAAGCTCGAAGAAAAATAAAATAGACAAAATTATCACCACTGACCCTTGCACTTTAATCACGCTGTGCGATTTGTTTCTTATCTCTATCTTATACCTTTCCACGTATTCACTTCTGATCCTTGGATGTCGCCTTAACTGTGTTTCCAACGCGACGACAACACTGTTCGTTAATTAACTAGACTTTGGAGTTAGTTGCCTACTGCGAGGTAGGTAATGTCACACTTCGTCCTAGTCGGATAAGGACTAGTCTACAGCGAACATAAATTTACAAGGATGGTTTAGCCGAGTCGCTCAATGGAAATCAACCGTTTTCACGGTAGCGTCAATGATAGATATCCATGGACAAATTACGTATTCAGTTTGGAAAATACAGAGTAGGGCGAGCCAGAGAAAACGCTCGGAGTGTCTAGGTGGGATGATGACAACCATCCAGCTAAGGGATGGAGTAATGATGTTTATTTAGCTTCTGAGTGATGCCGCTGTATTTAGAGGGCGTTGGGTGTTCCGTTGTAGTTATAGCTGTCAAAGGGATGAGGGATGAAACGGGGTGCGCCATTCGTGGGACATAGAGAGGAGTTTTGGATACAGGCAGTACCGAACTACAGTGGTTGGGCGGACGTGAAGGAGGAGGAGGAAGAGGAGGGGGGGGGAGGTGTTCGCTGGGATACGTTTCGCGTAAATTGAAACTCCTCCATTGGCATTCATGCATCTAGAGCTCCTTAGGCATTAAGCTACGCAAATTAGAATTTCTGCTTAGAAGCAGAAACGTGCGACTCGCACTCACCCTTAAGCAGTAGGGTCCTTCCGAGATCTTTCGCTGAGCCACCCTGTATCCTGTCTCTTACCTCTCTACTCGTATCTGGACCACTCTGATGATAGGAACTGGCTCTATGAAGTATCCACCCAATATTACGTTTGTTTCTATCACTCTGCCGCTACCCTAATCCTTTTATCCACGTCTCGTTATAGTTATATATATTTTATGTATTTTCCAATTAATTACAAAAATTCTTGTTCATCCTTAATTCGTATTCTCATTTACCTGTATTTTCAACAGGGCGATGATCCGTGATCATCTCCGTCGGACAGCACGTGCAGTCACGTTTACGATACCTCTAGATCTATCAACGCGTAATAGACATTGATAAGAGCATTTGATGCGTATATCAATTGATCCCTGTTTGGCGATGAACGATAACGATTGATCTGTATCGACCAATTAACGAAGATGATAGTTGTTTACGATTATCTTAAATCAGACGAGTCGGATCCACACGTATTGTGTCGCGATGGGAATGTCGCTGGTAATGCAAGACGTTTCCGATAACGATGCATCCTGCGCCACAATGCACGTGTTTCCTAAGGGCATCGGGTTCAGGTGCACGCAAAATTAATTTCCATTTACGCCAATACGTCGATTACCCGACGGTAATAATGCTTAGCGTAGGTACGCCTGTGCTCGTCAGCGTCATTGTTGACGTCCTCGACGTAGTTCACCTCGTCCTCGATCTCATCCAACTCACCCTCATCCTTGCCTGGAAGGCGAACTCTGAATCCAATGCTGAGAGATCATAAGATCGTGTCTTGTAATTACAGCTATACGGATGCACCACCTGCAGTGTACAGAGTACGCAGTATCCTCTCTCTCTCTCTCTCTATCTCTGTCTTATGCATCGTGACATTCCTTAACGCATACTAGTGTTTAATAGGAACGGGAATCCTCGACGTTATTCGCGTATACGATTGTGGTTATTATCCACTATTGAATTAGCAAGTAAGGACACAATCGTTAACCCTCTTCCATGCAGTCTATATCTATACACACCCTCTTATGAATCCTTCTCTCACCCTGGATATACTCTTGTTAATACTTATCATTGTCTCTCTCTCTCTATTTTGTTCTCAGTCATATTCATCCCTTCTCTCTCTCTCTCTCTCTCTCTCTCTCTCTCTCTCTCTCTCTCTCTAAAACTCTCAACGCATTCCCACTGTGGATCTGCCACGACACCGAGAGTTTGCACATTCTACGAATCTGAATTCGCCATTCAACCAGCAGAACCATCCACCCCCTCTCTTTCTCGTTACTACCATCCCTTTCCTGAACTAATGGAACAATGTTCCTCGTTCCTCGTTTCGAACGTCTCCCCGTTATCCAGTTCCAGGAATCCCAACTCCCTGAAATAGTTGAGACGCCACCGACGTATAATAAACTCAATCTCGGCGCAGCTATACATCGTGTATGAAAACCAAGCAAAGTCCGATTTGTTCATCGATGCAAGAAATTCCTGTTTCCGGAATCGAAAATTATTAGCGTTTATCGCATAGAGAGTTGAATGGCTGCACTCGATATCTTACTTAGCCATTGGTAGCTGACGTGTTATATATTTATACTGTGTGCTCTGTAGACGCGGCTTCGCTTCTAAGTTCACTTTGACAGGAAGCGAACCGCGTGCGGATAATTAATCCGCGAGGAAATTCATTCAGGAGGAAAGGTATTCCATGTGTACTCTATATAGCAAACTTCGAAAAGACTTTCAGACATCAAAGAGTCTATACAGCGGTTTGACTTATTCAGAATAGCATGCATCAAGGGAAATTTTGAAACTACGGTCGCCCGAGTGATTACTCGAGGATTCATCGCTTTGTAATAATTCGACTTTATGGAATAATATGAAATTCTTGACAAACATACAAGTGAAATTTGAATGATGAAATTAAAGTAGTACAGCATTGTCATAATGTCAGTCATACCGTATGCGTTTGCAGGTAAAGTGCCGTAGGCACTATAGCTACACTACCTGCTCCGATACTAAAAACTTGATAGACCGACAAAATGTAGATTTACGCAACGTGGATTATTGTTACAATTCCTACATAAACGGGAAACACTGTCACCAGCTGGATTTATTTCGATGAAAATACCAGTAGCGCAATTTCGAGAATAATTACGACCAAAAATTGCCCGGCTAATTGAATCGTATATGATTTTATATATGTTGAATTATATTTTTATATTGGACATATATATATATACTTTTAAATATATTTTTCATATATATAACTTTTCTATACAGATGTCCTCGCTCGTGATAAACATAGACTCTCTAATCGTCGTAAAATGGTTACGGGAATCACGAGAGCTATGCATGCTAATTGAAAATTGCCAGACGATTTAATTGACGACCCTGGGACTTCAGGTTGCGAATGCCCTCTGCCAAATCGAGTTGCAAATCATTGGTGCCAGAGGGAATTCATAGGCATCGTATCCTGGTGCTCGATTTACATTCTGACCGAATTCCGTTTACATAATGATATCGTTACGTCTGAATTTCTAAAAAAAAAACCAGACAGGATTCATGATTCATTCCTAATTCCCGTGCAATTTTCTGACTTGCAGGTGTGCGGCAAAGTGTTCAACAACGCGTCGGCGCTCACGAAGCACAAGCTGACGCACAGCGACGAACGGAAGTACGTCTGCACGATGTGCGGCAAGGCGTTCAAGCGGCAGGACCACTTGTGAGTTAACCCCATCTCCGTAATTATTAAAGGTCTCCTTCATACGTGTATCCACAACAATCCACTTGAATCCTCTCTTGGTCGTTTATCCACGTCCGTATAGAAACTCATAGATCCTTTTTTTTATGTACGCACGCCGAAGCCCCAGCCACTTTGCTTTGTACTTTTTTCCTGAAGGACTGAACATTATTTGCATGCGCACACTTCACGTGCTCTCTCCTCAATATATCGACATTACACCGTCGTGTGTATCGTACAATCAGCACGCATCGAGTTTAGCTTTGAAACGGTCTTTAAAAAAAAATGGTACGAGACGTAATGGTATAAAGCATGGCTTGGTGCATCGATTAATGACGAAGGGCACATAGGCTAGAAGTTTTGAAAAGGACGAAGAACGAAGGTAAAAAAATGAACCTGTGATAAAGGAATGGAAGGAGGAAGAGGAAAAATAATATATGGAAACCCAGAAGTTTTAGTGTTATTGGAATTCGAGAAAACTCGAGCGAGATAAGTTGGTCGTGCTAGCGTCGCTCGGCTTTACAATGACCCGAGACACGAATGGAAGTTGGAGAGAATAGCAGGTGGCGAGCTCAGGGAAGCGTACTATGGGGACTAAGGATTCAATTCTTTCTGGGAATGGGGAAAGGAATAAAAGAGAATCAATAGCGGCGCAGAGGTTGGTTCTCTTGCTGGTTGCCTAGACGGCTGACTTGGATGCTCGGTTCGACGGCTAGAGCCGCTGTATTTTCTTCAAAGGCAGATCTCCAAATACCGAGCACAACCGTCTTCGTTAGTCTTTCCTCATAGTCGGAGAATCCAGGCAAGCTCGTTCGAGCCATACGTCGTTTCTGCTTATGTGCCTTAGTATCCCATTGAAAATCAAAGACACGTCGTCGATTACGATGTAAATTTTTGTTGTGTAGAAAATTTGAAAAGAAGAAAATTTTTTTTGTGTAGAAAAATAGGGATTGCGTCGATTCCTTGTGAAACTTTTCAAAGCCTGAATTGCTCGCCTCGAAATGGCTCATTAAGAAGTGCTCCCCGTGGATCGGTAAGAGTCCCGTGAAAACTATCATCCTCGAACTATTACATCCATGAGGGAAATTCTCCTTTCCTTCTTCTATCGTGAAAAGTAAGAGGCTCGTAATGGCAATAATCGTTTCAAGACTGGCTCGCTGTCCTTCCGTCTGTCGAAACGACTCCATTAAATTGAACCGTTTCTCGCGAAGCTGGTGGTGCACGCGGATTTTCCTCGTTTTCCAAGATTCCATTCTGCCTCGATGGTCATTCTACGTGGCAGGACGTTAAAGACTCATTCGCGGAAGTTGACTTTGAGCTTCCACCACCAGGGCACGTACTACCGACTACTACCCACCATTGTCTTTAAGTACTCGTTCCTTCGTGCACCGATGTATCTCTCTCTTTCTCTCTTTCAACCACTTTCATTAATTATTTCTCATGACTTTCTCATTCTTTCACATCCCTTGACCCAGTACCACCAAACAAATCTTAATCCTGATCATCGTGCATCATGCATTTAGCTTGTTAAAATTTAATTCCTAAGCTCCGACCAAGAGCAAGCTCACGCCGAGGATCTCCTTCGGGTTGATTCGTGTAAAGTCTTAGTCAATAATTAGTTCGAGTTAAATCTCCAACCCTTCCTCTCGTTCACTCGCAGTACCAACCCCTACGTAATTTTAACTCTCTGCGGGCACTGCCTCTCGGGCTTTACTGAACCTGGTATCGCCTGCCTTCTACTTCTTTTCCTGCTCCACCTCCCCAAGTTCTCTACTTCGCTTCTTTACTCACCTTCGCGTCCCTTTCCTCCTTCCGGCCAGTCGGAGGATAATTCGGGAGGTACGTAGGTACGTTAAAAGTTCAGCAAATTAGCTTTTACAAATTAAACCCATTCCGGATGGCGGTAGAGTAACTTTACGAGCAACGAGCGGCATCGCTTCCTCTCCTCTCCGTTACCCCTTCTATGTGTCTTTTTAACTCTCATTTCGTCTCGCTTTCACTCACACTCGAGAGCGAGTAAGAAATCGTTCGTATTGGCAGACTAGAATTCTCTTTGGCCGCGAGTTGGTAAAATTTACTGGAACCGATATCCGAGTCCTAACTCCGTCGCAGTAAGATCGCCATACTGGAACGTAGCTTTGTAGCTCGTTTAATACCATCAAACTTGCGGATTGTTACCGAAGGACAATATTATTATTGTGCAGTTTACCACGCGTACTCATAGGTCTGCTTTTATCGTTGCTAAATCTCAGATTCAATCCTATATTGTACTGGACGAAATCCCATGTTCCGTTTAACGACGGCTTTCCAGCGAAAGAGCCAATTCTTTTTTTTTTAACGCATCACGCAGCTATTTTGGTAAATTTGCAGAGATGCCGTATAGTATTTGAAAAATAATACCGTATCAGATCCTCATTTATTATCCAATAAGAAAGGTCTGAGTAAAATTGAAATGAGAATTTTGAAAAAAAAAAAAATTTCATTTCATCCTGAAATCACTTTCTACGATGTTTTATTTTACAACGATCCGCGTACGATGGGTGCGTTATTATTTTGAATAGCTATTGTAAAGTCTCGGTATATCGGCCACGACGAGAATCATGCAAAGTGAGAATCTAAATGGATTTCTGAACGCATATAGAGGAATTCACTGTATCAGGATTTCCTGAGTGAATAGATTGCCGATGGACAGACAGATAGATTCCGTGCGATTCCGCAGAGTTCACTGAACAAGGTTGCAGCGGGCTGATGCATGCCAAATTCGTAAACTCTTGGCATTGTTCGCAGTGCGTTCACGTGACCGCCGTTAGCCAGGGGCTGAATTTATATGAACGTTGGCCGACAAAGGCGACGACGTTCGTCCCGGATGGTTGGTTTTCGTGTCGGCCAAATCGCTCGTCGAATAAACAAAGAGTCAAGACGACCAATGCAAAACCATCGCCAAATTTCATTTCACCCCGTTCCTTCCGGTTGGGTTCATCCCTGTAGTTCCTCGTTCGGAACGTTAATCGCTATAGCGGCCACATTTACGGATTCACGCATTTCTCATATACTTCATTCTGTCCCGCAGGAATGGTCACATGTTGACACATCGGAACAAAAAGCCTTACGAGTGCAAGGCTGAGGGCTGCGGGAAATCGTACTGTGACGCTAGGAGCTTGCGGAGACATACGGAAAATCATCACGCGGGTAGTAAAGTTAACGAGAGCGTGAGTCCCAGCAGTCCCATTACTGGGCCGCACACGCCTAACACGCCAAGTAGTAATCCCAGCACTCCAAGCACACCTGGAGCAACGAGCACGCAAAATGGCCACGGTCACACTGCCCTGAAGCAACTGCTCGCTACGGAGCCAACGCAAACTCAGCAGCACAAGGTGAGTTTTTTTTTAAGAAAATAAGAAAATTTTCGTTTTATAACTTCGCTCGACCCTCGAACCCTCGTCGAACGGTTGAATTCTATCCTGGATCTTACGACTCGTTTCTTGTATCTTCCTAACCGTTACTTCCGGTACGAAAAAAATTAACCCACTTGGACTCGCGGTTTTTCCACGTTCGTCTGGAAGTCATTGCTGTCAGGACTACAGCAGTTCGTCCCTTTGGATCGACGTCGACGGAGGCGTCGCCCATTGCTGTCGACACGATAAAAGAGTGCGAAGGGAAGCGAACGAAGCGTATACGTAACTGGGAGAAATTAGTTCTCGACCGTAGAGCACGGAATTATTGCCGCTTTCAAAGTCCTGTTTTCTCCGTCTCTCTCTTTCTCGCTCTCTCGTCTTGTTATTTCCTCTCTGTTTCCTTGTTCGTCTTCATCTCGCTACAAGGGAACGTGATTAGACGGAGATGCGACGGAGGAAAAAGGGCGCGGCTATAGGATTCGAGAGAAAGCGGAGATAGGATGAGACAAAATACTGGCTACTGGAGGGTCGCGGAAATCGAGGGTGAATCAGAGGGTAGCGCCATCGTGGTGGGTCCACACTGGAGGGTGGGTAGTTAAATCGAGACTACGAATCTACGATATTGAGTTAGAAGTAAAGCGGGCTGAAATGGAGCCAATAAAATTTGATGACCAGGAACTTCGTAATGAGAACGAGACACGAGGAAGCGAAAACCAGTTCGGACGAAGAAGACCAGTAGTCCGTCTCTCCCTGGCTGTCTGTATTTCTGGAAATTTCGTAAGGGTTTCACGATCTCGTTCAAACTTTATTACGCTTCGTTTATCGTATTATTTAATTGTTTATCCATATCGCTATAAATTTTTTTTTCCCAAACCCCGTAGCATCAGTCCTCCCGACGTCTCGGCTCTTCTCGTATTTTTTATCACGGATTCACTGCATTACTATCTGCTTATTGATTCGAGTAAACCGGTAAATATAATTCAGTGTTGAATTTCAGACGACCTCGCTTCTCGAAATACAAAATCGAGAAGCGCCCAATCTATACAGAGCATTGCGTACAAAGGTTCCCGTTAGCGCGATCGCTGAACGGGAAATGATTTCGTCGGCAGCACCAAGAAAGTTGGCGTCAAAGAGATCGCGAGTCGCCGGGACGAGGACGCCGAGTATACGAGGTGGCTGCACACAGTTTCCATCGGTGTCACGTCGACTTAAGCGACGACGAGCGCCGATCAAATTTGCCAACGAATACGAATTTCCACGGGACACGCTTGCGAAAGAGGGAATCGCGTATGCGGGCCAGTGAATTCGCGAGAATTGGCAAATCCCGTTGAGTCGGTAACAAACGCTGGGGTGTGAAGGTGGCAAAAGGTCGAATATTGAACATCAAACGGCGTCTATCCCTCGTAGGAGCAGCGCACGGCGAAAACTACCCCCTGACGCAAACTCCATTGCTTTCTATACATATGTAAAACGGGAAGACCTCGATTTGACAAATTTTCAAAATGATCCAAAATATAAATCGGCACGTTCGCTTCTGAACTGTTACCTGGGTGTGGGTTGCGTGCGTCTATACCTATATATTTATTTGAGTAGGGGTTGAATCACGAAACGAGATCGCCACTCGAAAACCAGGTCGAGGATACTGTAACTACTGGTAGCAACTTAGCGTGCAGTTTCAGGAAATGAAAGCAAAGAGTGAGAGAATCACGCTGCGGAACGAACCAGTTTCGGGTTTTTGAGTTCCCATTGAAGTTAGCTGTTTCTTAAGGTTTTATTTCAGCGTTCTAAACGTATTGAGAAACTTGTCGTAACACACGTAAACTTCACTCTTGAGTTACGTGATACATTGGAACCATCTTCAAAGCTATTGCAACCCTAGTATCTTTCTGTTTAGTAAATCCGTACTGCATCGATACGCTTTTGAATCTCGATCAAGTCCAGATCTGGTCACTGGTCTGATCTGGCGCGCTTCCTCACCCCCTTCGAACTCCATGTATACACAGAGACCTACGTACTGTGACGTGATTTTTTGCTCCACAAGGCGACTCCAGCTACCGTTTCAGATAAAGTTCTCGCTTTCTGGTTCCCTTCGAGTCGCCACTTTGCTCAGAAGCTGCGCTCTCGGATCGATTCGTACAGCTGCGCCAAGGCTCTCGGAACAATTTGTTATTGTTTAGTTGAAATCGAGGTGCTCGAATCTGCTGTGGAAACATAATCTCGACGTACCAAGTTGCCCGACAGAGGTCCGAGTGAGACATCGGCGGTCCACTGGAGAGCGGCAAAAGGCTGTAGAGCGGATGGAGATATAGTTTTGGTACAGTTAACGCCAGAAGAGGATCTCCTCCCGAGGGGGTTACGTCGTTCCGTTACGTTTTCAATCAATTGCTCTCTGTTTCCGGCACTATTTACCTGACGCTTACTCGGACCCTCTCGACCTCAACCTAGCAGCCCGAACGACCGTGCATATCCGTAACGCTTTGTTGATTTCACGCCACCTCAAACATCAGCACCTCCGGTTGCATTTCTCGATTTTACGCGATCCCAAAATTTAACAGGATCCATTAAACTACCGTCTTTCCGATAGATTCCGTCACAGTTCTCGTTTTGACGAAGTTGAGACTTTTCCACCCCAACTCCCAGGTCATACCGGCTCGTCGGGTGAAACAGGAATTGACTAGCCGCCGCCTGACATGCGGATGCACGAACGGAGGGTGAACGGCCAAAGGTGACGTAGGTTAGTTCACGGTTTTACGCTGTCAGTTTCGAGTTAAGAAAATACGTTACAATACCTAGCTCTCTGGCATGCCGATGAAATAAGGGAACTGGGGTACGAGCTGCTACAGCTCGTTCGGAAGAAAAACAGCGCAGCATACGCGTCCGATTAGGCAATCACGTAATTGACCGACGAACTCTGGCAAACTCGGCAACTCCGAACCTAACCAAACTGAATCGAACCGTGCAGAGCGGCGGCGACGGTGGTAGCAACCCCTGCTCCGCTCGGGCACAGTTCAGTTAGGAGAAACCGAGCGAAGGAGACATTTGGCGCAGGAAGAAGGTGGTAAGGGAGAACGAAGGAGAAGAGAAAAAAGAAAAGCTTCCCTATCTAACTGGGTCGGCGTTCCCGACACATCATTAATCTGAGATATTGCCACCGATCGTGGCCAATATCTACGCTCACGAATTGCCCTTCGATGGGTTATCTTTCACGGAAGTGGGTGCTGAGCCAGTTAGTTGGGCGAGGAGGGACGGAACGCGGGGAGGGGAGGGGAGCTCCTGCCTAACTCCCGCTAACTCGTTGGGATAAGACCCTCTTCGCGCTCGTGCAAACTTTCCACGTGATTCCGTTCTATACCGAATGGCCTTAATTTCAAATTGTATGTGTCTACGTGCGTTCGCTGATGTAACTTTAAAATCTCCATGATGAGGGAAAGATACTTATCGTACTAATGGGAACGGGGTCATCGCAAAAAATCATGGTACGAGATGCGAAACGACGAGTTCGTGACGCCACGGAAACGAGAGGAGCAACCCTTGTGATATGAGTTTTAATTTAAAGCTTATAAAACTTTTTAAATTAACACCAACAACCCCTTTATCAGATTGGTATTGCGATAGGATACCGAGAAATTAATGTCACGCCGAACTTTACAGAGCTCACCGACGTCGGTTCTAATTAATCTTTCTGTATGTAGCAGGGAATTCGTACAGGTGTCAATCGTCGCGGAGGAATGGACGAGGATTGAAGGGGGGAAAGGGGTGGGGGTATAAAAATTAACAGGGACGTTAATGAAAGCCGTAAAAAAAAAGAATAAATTCCAAATTATCCTAATACGTAAATCTATCAGTCTCATTACCCGTACACTGTACCCTTTAGATACAAATTTTCTTCTTTTTTTCATAATCAAATTGCATAACGTTCATAAAAAAAACGGTCTATCGATCTTTTTTTTGTCTGCTCCACGCCCTCCCGTTCCTTCCTCCACACCTCTTTGACACAGATTCGCTTTACATCTACGCTCTCCGCTCCTGAAACGTCGTTCCCAAGTTACCGCCTCTTCGTCAAAGTAAAGTGAAACAACTTCTTTGAAGTCTAATTGTACCCCTCGACTTTCCACCCTGATTAATTCCTCGTAATAAGTCCGCTGTCCAATCACACTCCGCTGGTAGTCAACCACGCGTGATAAATTTTCTCATTACGACTTAGTGGAAAACGTTATACGATATGCCACGCAAGGTCAAATATTCGTATCAAGTACATAAAAGCCTCAGTGTCCTTAGAAGTGCGCGAAACTAATTAGCCTTCCGCTAATAATCCAATAGTGGTAACAACACAAGCTAGCACTTCAATCGAAATTGGCTGGCTGACCGAATCTGCTGATTCCCTACTCACGTTCGACGACTGTGGTGGATCCGATGCACTCGACTATGCTCGGACAATTCAGCACTTAAAGCAGTCAAGGAATCCGCGGAGAACGTAAATTGACGTATATTGAAGGAGCTTTGCCATGGTTTGATCCTAATTCCTGAAAGTGTATCCGATTAGCAATGACTCGGATGGTCAAGCGTTTCTTTTCCATGAAAAACTCTAAGGGCATTACTGCCCCACTCGCTCCCCGACCGCCTACCTCTTCCAAGGCTCCTTCGCCTCTTACTGCTATTACCTACTACTTGCGCACAGATCCTCTGGGAATAGCTAAGCTGCTTGTACTGCCTGATGGATACCCAGGGGGAGACCGGTCTTCTAAGAGACTTGGATTCAGAGCAAGAAAGAGAAAGAAACTCCGTAGTAGCATATAGAACATAGTACAGAACCATGGATGAAAGTTGCCGTCATATATTATTTTTTAGTATCATACGTATCTAAGGGACTTTAACAAAGTTACTAAACTGTAAAAAGTATACTTTGGTATTGTCTCGTTTACGAATATCGATAACTCCTTGCCTTAGATTACATGCGTCTTGACTTTGTCCTTAAGAAATACTTATATACGTCTGGCAACGTCTTCCATGGTATTAACAATAAAGAAGATAAAGGGAGTCAGGAAAGCCTAGAAGAAGCATAAAAATCGACATTGGCAAGTTCCGCAGTAAAATAGTCAAAAGGTATTCGGGAGTGCTGTTATTCTTCGTTAAGGGAAATCCTGATCCCTGAACTGTATATTCCCACTCCAACGGTATTCCTCGTTAGGATCGTCTTAAGGTCGAAGGAATAAAGTGTTTCGAGATTATTCTCGAATGATCTTTGTAGATGGCGCTGGCATCGCGCGGCCGAATTACGTCTCGAACGAAGCCGAAACCGTTCGTTTTCGGCTGTCGTAATGCAGTCGACAGGACGCTCGTATGTGTACGTGTCTCATGTAGAGAGTATCGTCATTCTTTCTTTTATTTCGTAACCCGCTACTGCCACCCCTCTCTCACTCTCTCTCTCTCTCTCTCTCTCTCTCTCTCTCTCTCTCTCTCTCTCTCTCTCTCTCTTGCCATTTCCAGAAGAGCAGACCGAACGACCGAAAATAAACTCGCTTCCCGAGTTACTGCTGCAGTACTCGATCCGCGACCGTTTCACCCCATTAGATGGTTCAGGGGTGTTGTAGGGTGGTGGAATACAGTGGCGGTGTCTCGCACTTGAACGTGCACTAAATTCGATACACTTGCAATTTCTAACCCCCGTACCTCCTACCCTCTCCCTTCGGTATTCTCACCCTGTGCAACCTCCGGCACCGTAAGATGAACTCTCACGAATCCTGATTGATGACAGAGATACAAAACGAATCCGTTAAAGTTCTCTCGACGTAATTCGTATCGATTTAGAATATATATATTGAGACGATGAATACATTTTTCTGACTTGGCTAGTTTTTTTTATTATTATTATTGAGCCTTAGACGGCTGGCGTATTTTCTTGACGAGCACTTGTCGATTTTGTGGCAAAAAATTGTAGGTATGACTAATGGATAACTTAGTGAAAATACTCAGCTGATTTAGTGACAAATTATGGTCCTCCGGCTCTGTAAGGGTTAAAGTGAATGAGCGAACATTGAAATTCAAACAGCAGGTTATCGGTGGGGGTAGAGGATTCAAGTTTAACTTTGTTCACCACTATGACCATGATATTACACGTATGCAAATTCTATACGGTACTTTCGATACAGACTCATTCAAATTGGCCTTTATTCCGTATCGACTAAATTCCTTGCTATTGGTGATCCCGGCCAGTTAGAGTGCCGATAAAGAATAATTTCGCTTCGGAGTGCCGCTCGTCACGGTTTGCATTTTTAATTTCGCTACGGACCGGCGAGCATGTTAAATCCATTAATTAAAAACAGAATACACCGTGCGGGATGTAATAATATAGGTTCGCGAAAAAAACTCGAAGAAAAGAGCCATTTTGCTGCTTATATTTCTGTTATACGTATTGTGCCCCGGCAGCACATTCGACGCGGATTCGTGAAGCTGGACTCGCGATGCGTAATGCTTGCTGGAATCTTTTTTAGAGCTGAATCGAGTGTTTACTCCTTTTTTTCACTTTATTTTCCAACCATTTATTTTTTGTACGTTTTTTTTTCGGGAATCAAGAGAGCTAAAAAAATTCGCATAGCAGATTACGTGTATGTAAATATGTACACGCGCGAGTTCATAGCTTTACGTTGGTAACCATGCAGAATTTGGAAAATGAATTTTAAAAACGACAAAACAAGTTATCATCGTTCTATACAATTTTTTCTATGCATTGTAATTTTTTTGCATACGCCGACTACCAATTCGAAGCATCGTCCATCGACGGCTAATCTATTCAATAAATCTACTAAATGCATTCCGCACTGACCCAGATCCGTTATCGACATGCTATCCTCTAAAGATGGATACATCGAGCATATGACTATCCTAAGCTCTTCTAGCTGGCCGATCTGACAGACTAAGCTTTTTTATCAGAGAATACGAGCCTTCTGTAGCATCGTTAGATGCATTCATGCATGCGAATGAAAGATGCTGCATCATGGAAAGAAAGAAAAAAGAAAATTTCGTTAACCGTTAAAATCACCGAGACAAGGGCATATGAACCCCCACGTATACTACGTACCCAACAGAACTGTCATTTCTATTATAAAGGAACAATACACAGTCTCGCAGATGCAAATATTCAGAACAATCTTCTCAATTATTTTCATCCATTCTCCCATGTTGTAGTTGGCTACAAGTACAAAAGGCGGATGAACGTAATACAACCAATAATTAATATAATTCCCATACGTCAATCGTATAGCAATCCCTATTAGCTATGCGAACCTTGGCCCAAATGATTGATGCACAATACAAATGCAACAACGAGAATTGACAGAATGCAAAGCATCGAGACAAAAGAGAAGCATTAGAAGCAAGATCATTAATCATCGAACGAGATCTCTGTTCCCTGGTCAGGTATCAGTCCATCTGTCGGTCTGTCCCACTCGTCCGTCTGTCGTTGATTGCAGCGTGCGCGAGTTACAAATCAAAGTCACAACCAGACCGAGCATACGGGAGGCTGCGTGTGCTATATATGTGTGCATATATATATATATATCGATAGGACGGTATAACGACGTGGGTAGTGATAGGACTGGTAGTGGTAGCAGTCTGATATCAGTAGTCTTGATAATGGTGTGGTAGGTACACCCAGTAGGTGCCGTTGCTGCTGGTGGAGGCCACGAACGCACATCGGTATATCCCCACCAGGATGCACCGTTCATAGTTCATGCCTGTGGATTCAGCTGAACGCGTTCATTTGATATACAGCTAATTAGAGATCGAAATCTCAGTATACCTAGCTCGACCTGGTTGGCCAGCACGAATAGCTAGACGTATAAAACGGTCCAGTATAACGTGCGTTGCATGAAGGATGCCTCTCTCCTGCTTCCTCCCACGTGCCGTAACTACGGGTAGCCAATGTCGTCAACACCGCTGCCACCTGGCGGACAACGAACGAACTAACGCGCCAGCGAACGAACTGTGCAACCATTGCAGCGCATGCACGTGCATAAAACACGCGGCCGTGCGGGCTGGAGAGCTTTTTGAAATTCACCTATACGTATATCCCTGTCGCAGCGAGAACTGCATAACGTACGGGGTCAGATAGATCCGATGGAGAGAACTCGTGCTGTAAACTATAACGAAATAGCAGAATTGCTGACTATAAATTATAGAATATCATCCGGCAGAGATGACACTCCGTGACACGTCGTTTTCTATGCCTGACATGTATTATGGCTCCGAATATATGTGTGTATATATAATATGTAAAGCTCGATTCACAATATGCTTACATGCACTCGACACTCGATATAAAGGCACACTATGGTTTTACGTTAGAGCATATATTTATACATACATATTTAACTCGCCCGTTCTTTGGTCCTTCAGTCTCCATGGTTATCTCGATCACTTCCATGTTATACGGGACTCTCAATTTCTTATGTTTCATAGGTATCGACTCGCGTGAGTTATTTTGTGCGATTATCCTCCGATACTTTATAGGAAAATTCGCAAAGTCGACGACGTTGAGAATTTCTGTGGAGATTACAGAGTGCGTAGTGCGAATGGAGTCACGCTCTCTTATGTAGATAGGCTTGGGTTGTGGATAGGGGAGATACGCATCTGTGAGGGGTGAAATGTTTTACAGCTTCTTTTCAATATGTATATAGTATGTATAACGATACGACGAATTTTCCTAATACCACGGATAACGAGCAGTCAAAATCAACGATGCGAAACAAGAGTAAATACGATGGTATGTAAACTCTGAAATTTAAATAATCATCACTAAAAGTAAATCGTATAATGTGTATAATTAATAAAATAGAATCAAAATCAAGCGTATTCGAAAAGTTTTTACCAGACACGTGATACCGAACGACGGAAATTGTCGTAAAAAAAATACTAATACATATATGTATATCTATCGCGAACAGAAATTCAACGATTCTTCGATACCGTCGAACCTTTCCTCTAGGGCCTAAGCTATCTTATAAAATGTTGATGAAAAACGGTCTATCGAAGGTCGAGAGTCGATACACAGAGCACTCGCACACAGTGGCAAATTGAGTAGCCGGCGAACACACAGAGCATCCCTGTTTACTTTATATAGTACCCTCGGAAAAGAATTTTGCTGCCTTACTACTTATATATTGTTTGTTCCGGGTATGTCGAGATACCTTCCTCGTGATTATCGTAAACGCCCTAGTGGGAGTCCTAGTGTACATTGTAAAATCCGATATAAGTCCTCTACACGTGTGTGTGTATGTGTATATATACTTTATTATATATATATATATGTAAAAGTTCGTTAACCGGATATGACGTTTCGCGACAAAGTCAAATAATCACGTGGAACGAACTGAAGTTTCACTAATGAAAATAGTACACGTCAAAGCCCAGAAAAATTTTTCACGTGACTTCAGTGAATTCTTTTGATAAAAACAAGGGTGGTACCGAGGCATTCATACGGAAAACTAGAAAAATATATCGTTTCGCATTGCTAGCAGAAAATTGCTGAAATTGGACGTTCCATTGTTCACGACACACCCTATTGCTAGAATAACTCAATTTTTGAAATAATTCGCGTACGGCATAACTCGAAATTGGTGAGGATGGTTATATAGCCTATGAGTCTGTATATACGTGTACATGTCTATGTACAGTGGAGACTTATATATTCAGCATCCATTATATATAGCTCTACCATTGGTACGCTATATCTATATACGAATATTTCAATTTGCTTTTATTTGCTTCGATTCTCGCGGATTGAAGAGAATTTTTGTAGGACGAAAATAACTTTGCGTTATGCGGAATTGAAATCCATAGTTTCACGTTTCCTGTGCGACTCTTTCAAGAATGACGATAATTACAGAGTTAATTGTTCTCAGATTCGATTCGTTACCCTCGATCAACGCGTATTCTCGAAATTGGAAGGTTCCAGAAAAGCGTTTACTATAATTTACGTATATGTAGGTTCGATTAACTATATCGCTAAAGGGTGTCTCTTTAAAGATTAAAATTAATCGGAGCAACAGTGGCTGGCTCCTTACGCTTAAGAGATAACATTAATCTTCCTTACCGATATTTTCGTGGACGTCGACCATCTACCCATTCGCGATATGCCTGACGTTCTAATTTAGGCATTTGAGGCCTGTCTAAACCCAAAGGAGAGCATCTTCCGAGAACGGTTGTCATCTTCCATGTCGTATTTTCCTGTCTTCCTTCTCCTTGGGATCTTAAAAGAGCAACTAAGACAGCCTTATCTTCAAAGCTCAGGGTGCCTAACTTAAGCCGCCCCCACAAGACACCCCGGCCTCGGCCGCTCTTTGGAAATCTTTATCGAACGCTAAGCCTTACTGCCGACCGACACCTGCTCAATATTCATCCTAACCTTTGCGAACCTAACTACCAATCTTTCGAAGATACCATGCCATTTTTGCCTTAATCCTCGTTCACAGGTTGAAGATAGTACAGACATCTACTTACGAACATTCGCGAAACGTTTGACTCTATTTCATAGTAAACGAAGACTCAACTGTATCAGATAATTCTAGTAAGCGTCGCTCGCAATAATAAAATAATTCAGAAGTAGTGTTTCCAGAGTACCGTGGTAAAGGACGTTGTGTACGTCCCTTAAGGTTTGATTTTCCTGAAAAAAGAAAAACAGGAGGGGAAAAGTTATTGTGAAGTGCGTCAGCTCTAAGCGAAGAGCTTCTTATAACAGTCGAGGAGAAAAACCATCAGGGAGGCAGGCAGAGCGAGCTAGAGAGAGAGAGAGAGAGAGAGAGAGAGAGAGAGAGAGAAGAAGCACGTAAGAAATATATGAAGTACAGTAGAGGGTGGTGGGATGACGAAGAGATGGTTAGAAGGAAGGGGATGGAGGACAACCGTGGCGAAAGTTTGAAATGAAAATTGACGCGCCCCGAGAAAATATGTGAGCAGAGGGAGATCTTAACATCTGGCCTGCCTATAATAAGCCAACGACGGACCTTGGGTGCGCACGGTACACCTAAGTGAATTAAAAGTCTAAGAACCCTCTAAAAGGTTAGAACGAGAAGGGTGGGATTGCGGAAGGTTCAAGCCCCCGAAGGCTCTAAAGAGAAAGTTCGTTGCCCACGCGGCGCATTGAAGTTTTTACATCCGTCCGGATAATCTAGCTTAATTAATTTAATTCCAGAACGCAGCACCGCGTCACGGATCTACATGAAAATTCAAGACCCAACGAAAGTTCCCCCTTTCCGATCTTACCCGCGACCCTACCCCCGCGTACCCCTCCTCCTATTTTTTCCTTCCTGACCGTTTCGCGCCCAAGCTATACCCTCTCGTTAAATCACTGTTTCGCTTATTGGGGGGCAGCTTCCTTTGGAAAATTTCTCTTAGAAGCTTTCTCTTAGTTTTTCTATTCGCAAGATCAAATGGTAAATCTGCTTTCCAACTAAAGTCGATTTTCTCGCACTCTTGCACGTTATAACAGTCGGAAGTCTCATTTTGATATCGATAATGTTACATAATTTTTTAATCAGATAATCAGTCTCTCATTTAGATACTTGCTACTTAGTGTCAACTAGCCGGAAAAGATATCCGATTAAACTTTATCAAAGTATCGCATCCGAAGCGGAATCTTTCTCTCGGCAATATTGAAAATCCTATTATTCCCGCTACTCGTGACACGGTTCACAATGATATCATCTCGCGTTCTAATTTAATTCGTCGAACCAAGTCCAAAATTTTCGAATTCAACTCTGCGATATTGTCGTTGAGAAACGCGACAAAAATATCTAGCCCTATTTTCGTCTATCGGTTAATGCGATCTCTTAATGATAATTTATAATACGTCTTTATTTTTTAAATAAATCAAATTCACCGTTGCGGAAATATACATTTACGTTATACATTTATTGTTCGTCAATCACGTTAAATTTGCCGTTGTATTGTCTCTCCGAGAAGGCGAATAACGTCGAGTCGTATTCCGACGGAAATAAAATTCTTAACTGGCACCCGCTTAAGAACGCCCAAACGATCATCATAAATGGGGCGAGAAGTCGTCGTAAATGCAATAAATTCAAAGGGAAACTAAACGACGGAGACATGGGAATGATCGCGTGTATAATAAACATCCTTACCAAGGATTTCTCACGCGGTCCGATTATCATGAAAGTCTACTCCGATGACAGTTTAAAAAGTGTTTCCCTGCGCCTTGAAAAATCTACACTTAACGAGAATCCATTATACCTTATGGTTTTTCACGTGTCCATCATTTATTCCGTTTGATATTTAAAAAGACGATTTAAGATTTCTTATTACGTTTGACGACAGGGCATTTCTTGGTAAAGTCTTATATATAGGGTGACGACGTTTTCACCGAGCATGACTCCGTGGGTAATAAAGAGACGGCATGAATAATGAAAGCGTTACCATACGAAAAAGACAGAGTGAACCGGGGTGACTGGTGACTATGAGAGCTATGTAGACGAATATGGAAGAACAAGAGAAAAAATAAGAAGCAAAGTAAAACATATACCACAGTTCTTTCGAGGGATAAAAAATGGCTGGAGCAGAGCATCGAAGTGTTTCGTGAAAGAGAAGAAAAAATAGAAGAATTTCCAATGATAGAGAGATAAGGTTTCCAGAATTCAAAAGTTGAGAAGCACGTATGGGTTTAACTTTTCGAAGGTTGGCATCATGGCGCATAGATATACACGTATGCATATGCATATATCCCTAATAGGACATTAATATACATAGTATATCTTTTTGAAAATAATGACTTGACTGAAAGTTGCGTGACAGGGCTCGTACATATGATCAATATATTGCGTGGTAGCATATATGTACACTGCCTTCGAAAAGTTTCCAACTAAGGCCTACAACTGTACTCAAACCTTTTTTCGCTAATCTTTCTCGAGCGGCATTCAATTAAATCATGCTCACGATTTATCTATAGAAAAACGTTAATCCCCTCCCCTCCCCTCCCCCGCCTACGTTATGTTGCCAAAAAATAAAAATATCGCGGTCTGCTGCTGTGGGAGTTGATAAAAATCCCTTCTGAAGAATAAACTCTGATAAAGACAAAGCATGCAATGGAAGGCCTTGAGTCATTTCCAAAGCAGAGAGCCGTTTATTAGTAATAATATCCAAAATGAATAAGAAGCTTACTGCATCGGAAATCCAAACGCGGTTCAATGAAGCTCATGAAAAACAGATATCATTAACACTAAACATATCGACAATATTTTATAAATGTATTTTTGGCTTTAAAACGGTCAAACGACCGGTTGATGGTACGTTTAGTGTTAGCTGATGCCAAGGATCCCTTGTACAGAGACGACCTTTGGGACAGAGTTTCCACTAAGAAATAAATTCTACGTCGCAGAAATAGAAAGAGGAGACTTCAGTGGGCTCAAATGTTGGATCATTCAAGATTGAATACGAATTTTATAGACTGACGTTTTACTTTCATTTTTCCCAATTTGAACCCTTGTCCGGAAACTTTTCGACGGCAGTGTACGTAAGCATAAGCACGCGACATTTACGATATATGCATTTTTTTGCGAATATCCGAATATCAGAAATATACTACAAAATCGTTTTGAGCCTTGAGTTGTCAGGTCGATGACAAATGGCACCATGGGAATTACGAAATGAAGGTTTAATAAGGTATGAGGTGGATTGGCGCGTACTCTGCACTGCATTCCCAGAAGTAATTAACAAATCCAATTTTAATTGTCTGTTCAATCCACGAGTTTATATATACTACCGTACAGGGCCGACGAATATACTTTTTTGTTATCGAAATAATTGCTAACCGATAATAACGGTATGTATATAAATATATGAAACCCATTTTCATATCGTTTTATGATATAATTATTTGTTTTATTATCATGCTTTTGTATTAACATCCCGAGATTAATTTTCATTATAAATTTCAATCCGATTGGTTCAACATTTCGCATCTGAATATTTGGATACAAACATTGACGACCGTGCGTGCATTTTTCATATATCTTTGTTTACAATGATAATTGCATACGACGTCTTACGCAGGGATGCACTCCAATCAGGGTTGAGATGGTGTTGAAAAAATGTACACGGTGTAGGTATTTCATTATTGCTACTCCTTACTCACTTTGTATTTACCCCTTTGGTCGCTACAAGAAGATAGATTAACGCAAATGTAGTATATATGTACGTAACTATATGGTATATGCCACATATGTATATAATAGTGCATGTTATACCTAGTCATACGCTGCATGCTATATTATGCTATAATATGTAGCTATACACGGAAGTGTAATTCCCTGTTTTACCGATTCACCTTTACGACAGCTGTTGTTTAATGCTCTACCTTTAACGGTGATAACCGTGGAAGCGCATCACTTTCGTTGCCGCTGCCGTATCATGAATATCGAGTTAGAAAGGTGGCGATGTTATATACTATCAAATATTATAAGCATTAAACGTCGATTTACGTATTCAGTAAGTTCCGTCATTAAAACGAAGAAAATGAGGGGAACGAGAAAACATGAATAAAGAGTGGAAGGAATTGCACTAGTTGATTCTGCAAAAAGTTTTTTCTTTCCCATAATTCCACTTCGTTACTTTTTCTCTCTCCCCTTCTTCGCCATTTCCCCTTATTCTAGTCCAGCAATTTCCAGCACGTGGAACCCGCTGTCTTTGCAGTTCTTTAGATCCTTATCCTATAGGCTCCTCTAGTTAAAGTATATATAGAGGAAAAAGAATGATTTCTCGCTGATCCAAGAAAAGTTTCACGACTTTGGTAAAACGATTCGTGTTCGTGGACGTCGACGAGCGGCGCCTGCGGGATGGTTCAAAGCGAAAACCCGATTAAGGCACCCGGGCGGAATTGCTGTAAAAGCGATTACATAGCAGTTACGCTCATTATCGCGAAGCCAGCGGATGGAGAGTGGATATAGGTGGGATATATAGATAGACGTGGGAACGGGAAAGGGCAGTGCGCTAGGATGGGTTAATGACGGGTTTTCAGGAATTACGAAAGTCTGTCTCTCATCGTGATGGGCGATGCTCTTTGAATTTCAACAAGAGAAATAGCGAGAGGCACGTTAATTCTTGTGAAATCATGACGTCTTGTTCATTATTGTTACAGAGCGCAACGTCCCCTGGTGCCAGCAATGACGGACTCACGAAACAGCAATTGGAACTGATTCAGCAGATTATGCAGCAGACGCAGCAGCAAGCAACCTCACAGCAGCACGCGGCGACGCCTGCGGCCGCCGTCGCGACGCAAACGAAGAACGCAAAACCAGCGACCAAGTCCAGCACATCTCCTAGTGCCAACGCGACATCAGCTGCTGGACCTAATGCGAATGCTAGAGCCAGTCCCAAGCCGAAAGTATGGAATCATGGATCGGTGAGCGATTTTGTTGATAATAATAATATTTTCTTTTATTCATCAAATTATGTAATTAACGTTATTCGGAATGTAGTCTATGTATAAGTTTTATCATTTAGGCACTTTTATGGACGCACAATCTAGTATAGTTAGGGTGACAACGTCGCATTAGAAAAATTCTTATCGATTTATTTTAAGATATAATGCTTAGAAGTAATTCAATGACGTATATGTTTTCTGAATCTTGAAGAAATAGCAAAATACTGTGGATAGTTTTGAAGTATAATTATGGTGTAATATGTACAAATCTTGTATATCCGTTCTCGTAAAATTTTCAGTAAACCAAATTAAATATTTAGAGTCCAACACAGCCCATTTCAGTAACAGTACAGTCGCACCAGAGTACAGTACTACTGTACCAGTATTATACCGTATGATATCACTATACCTATATCAATATATAGGGCCCTTGGCTTTCATTAATTTTGATTAATTTTCGCTTTCCTTCCAATCAGTTCTCTCTCTCCAGAGAGATATATCTATCCAGCACGGTACATAGTTACAAACATCATCCCCAACATTAACTGATTAATTTTCAAAAAATTCGTCCGCGAATCGAAGAGCACGAAAACATTATAAAATAAAAATTTCAACCAAAAATTCAGTGATAAATTCGTACGATATAGCATTGTCATGTCGCTCGACACACTCTCATGAAAGCGACAGACGAGATACTAGTACCAGGAACAAGACCGGTTTCGATGCTATTTCGAATCCAACTGTCGAGGCGTTCACGAGGGACGAAGTATTCCGCCATCGCGCCACGGCTCCGTAATTCAGATCACGCTTTACGTGGGATTATGAAGCAGGCTGATGAGATTGCCCGATTCGCTAATTGCACGCCTTTCTCATAACGGACGTAGGATGCGATGAGAGATGACGCGTCGATGCTCTGTCGCTTCATTCAGTGTTCACAGCGGGTTTCATCTCTGCAGGACTTAGTTCCGAGCGGGATATAGGATAGGGGAAAGGAAGAAGAAACGAGATTGAGTGCGAAAGAGAGAGAGCGATAGGTAAACAGAGAGCGTGGAACAGAGATAAATAGATAGGAGTTGGATGTGAGAGTCGTATAGAAATCCCTTTAAGCAAATTGTATAACGCTTCGACGCATCTCGGTCTAATGATTTCAGCCTCTTCCGGCGAGGACGAAAGTCCTTGTGATCAGAAACGCAGATCGGAAAAGCCTTTACGAATGAAAAAGTTAAGAAAAGTAAAATGACGTAGAGACGCCGTTCCAACAGGTAATACAAGCAACTCATGCTTATGAACTCTTATAGAAATATTAATACCTAGATGATCATTAGGCAGCATCATAGAGATAAACTCGCTTCATCCCTTCCTATTCCGCGTCGTTTGACAAAATTTTCGCAAATTTCACAAGAGTCGCGCATAATACTAGTATATGTATCGCTATATCCATACGTGTGCGAGCACTGGGATATAGCGCGGCCTAACGTTTCTCTTAAGTGCCATTTCGCGAAGCAACTGGATTAAATTGCGTTAGGTCAGGTTACGGGACAAGCGCTCTCTCTACTTTGTTACGTAATTTCCCCGATATTCCCAAGCTCTATCTGTAGGTTCAAGAGGGAAATTTCGTACCCCCGGAGTAACCTTTACATACATGACCATGTAGAAACGTATACCTTTACGATGTTATATACACACGTGAGCTTGCAGAATGGAGCCATGCGATATATCTGATGGTATTAATTAAAGATTATAAGTACACGTAGAAATTCACTTGGTGATATTTAACCAGCCTTTTATCTATTTCTCATCAGGTATCCTTTTCTCTATAGATTTATGTACATACACTCCAGTATATTCTCCCTTTTCACACTCTTTCCAACCCTTTCTCGTTCTTAACCCCTTATCATTCCTTGCTCTCCGTGTATTATACGTATATTTACCCCTCCCTCTCTTCTCATTCTCTCTGTCTCTCTAAAACCAGACACTACTCGGTGTGGTCCACCTTCCCGAGTTCTAGACCCCTTGCCATTCTATAGCTAACTTCATTACGTTAATGGCATAATAACCGCTGGGGGGTGAATGGTGGAGAGCTTATGCACCAAAACGTCGATGTCCCTAAACAGACCTACGGAGGGGTTGGTCGGAGGGCGTGAAAATCGATCCATACGCCATTAATATGTATGAGATCTTTGCTACGTGAAGCCATGGGCTCCGGAGAAACTTCTTGAAACCGCAAAGTACTCCCAGGAACCGCGGTAATTGGTTAGGTTACAAGATCCGTGCTCTGGCTTTGACAACCTATCGAAGCTTGATCCTACGAACATCCCATGTGCTTTATCAAGCAGCCGATAATACTTTTGCAAAATATTCCATTGCCATTGGCGATACGTAAACTCCGCGTGAGACGATCCCGCTAAAGAAATTGAAAATTCTGCACCTGCCGACCCTGTAGTCGTTCTACGTCGATACCGACACTTTAAGACCAAGTAACAAATTTGTATATCAAATTGCCATTAAATAGACACACTTCCCTGAGTACTACCCTCAACAATAAGTTCGATATTTGAAATTAGGCCGTTTGCAAGTACATCGTTTTCCAGTGAATAAATTGGTGGCGCATCCCCTACCGAACGTCGGGATAAAAGGTACGCGAGAACATTGTACACAGCCAGCCCTATCCCTCGATCGCATTAATATGTATAGAAGCTTGCAGCACTCGCCAGAACAAAGTCCTCCATTTTCCAGGATGTACGTATCCACACGGTATATCCAGCGTATATATGTAATCCCGTAAATAAAATAAACGTTACGACCCTGCAAAGCCCTTACAGTACACCGAATGGATCGTTTCTCGCTGGACAATCATGCATACATACGATCATTCCTTACCGTTGAGGTTAGGTCACCTAATCCTTCTATAACCGATCTTGCCGCAGTGGATTGTTAGTAAAGGGATGTTCTACCTGCTGAAAAGATTCGCGAAACGATCCGTGATTCTTTCGTGAGCATCGTGTATGGCATTCTCGTATACGATACGCAATTTCGTATGAATACAGTGAGAAGGCGACACGAGCAATAAGAATTACTGGGCCGCCGTTACGACTTGCGAACACTTTACCAACTGAAATGGGGCTGGTCACAGTCGTTTGCACTGTCGTACGTTTATGTCGTCGGATACAGGGCAGTCAGAGCCCCCTTATACGATGCGATAGTTTCATCGTGAAACTGCTACACCGTTCTCGCATCTGTCGGCTGTTCCATTATCGCGCAAACATACAACCGTACAACCTGACTCGTCTTGCACCGTAAACGGAACAAAACTCTGTCGCTGTTAAATTCCAGCAGACCTGCGGCTAATATTTTTTTACATTTTATCTCGCTAGCGTTACATCGGCAGTTATTATTTCGCGGAAGAATCCGTGGACATGGGGTATGATTTGTACGAGCGAGGAAAAAAATAGGGGTTGGAAGTGTGGACCTTGATTTTTAACGAAAAAAAAAAATATTGAAATTTTCGTTTAAATAACCCATTAGGAACGCTGTCACGTATCGTCCTCAGGGTGATTCGCAGGGGTTCGATCGAGGTAGTGTGCGTACGTATGTATGTCCGAGGGAGTAAGGAGTACCGAACCTACCCTTCGCAGGGGGCGCAAACAGGTCCCGGATGTAGGCACGTATGTCCACAACGTATCTTCTCACAGTAAAGTCACCGAACCACTATGGCCACCCTTCCAAGTGGATTGAAGAATTTCTACCCTTTCTCCGGGGTACAGTTGACCCCCAGTGGTGAGACCCCCAGCAAGGGATGTTCGCGATCGCTTCTTTACTTCTGGGAACCAATGAACGTCGACTTTGTGTATCCACCGTAAAAACGTTCTGAGCTTTCGACCAATCAGGTACTGGATCAACGTACGTTACGCGTGACGTCATCGTGTTCTTCGTCATCCTCTTCCTCCTCTTCTCGTACCTACCCGAAAAATCGGCCGGCACTCGTGGCTTTGAATTTACCATTTTATACGGCCCGGCAGCTGCGTCCGTCAATGTTTTTCGATCGTTGTACGTTGGAGCTTTTCGAGATATTTTAAAGGGACACCGTGCTTCCTGACTCGCCGTTGTCCTCGAGGGATTTAAACGAGAAAAATGCAAATGTCCTCTGCTCTCTAGGTCATGGAAACCGTTGCTCCCGTTTCTAGCTGTTAAAGGGGTTACAACGAGCATCCGGATTTTTTAACGCCAGCTGCACATCACACACGTTCATTCCGTAACTTTTATCCGTCCGCAATTTGGATTTAAATCAAAAAGCGTCAACGATCTCCTCCATCCCCCGCAATCGAATTCAACCCCACATCCCAATCCGTATTCCTCCAAATGGACTTTTTCTTTCCATGCGCTCCGTCATCCCAATTTACAAAACCTATCAACATTCCCCCAACCCTCGTCAATTCGAATCCTGCGTCATTTAATTTCCAGCCTTCCACCCCCTCTGCTCTGCCACGACGTTCCTATTTTTTTTCCAGCTCCATCAGAAGAAAAAGAAATATGTACCTGCGTCTTCATATATACCTGCATTCAACATAAATGCTGTACATATTTTTTCCAAGGCGTCGCGATGCCTCCCCTTCCCACGCATTTATCCTCATATCGTCGTACGTGGGCGTCGAAAATCTAATGGTAATCTCACGCCCTAATACTTCATCCCTATGTGTATACAGCATCCAATTGGACATTGATTATTCGCTAGACACTAAGCACACACAGGATGATTGTTAACACAAGACGTAATTGGAAAATACTTGGCAAGTCCCTCGATAGTTTCTCATCCCTTATATATGCTCTTCTACCACGTTGCACTTTACTACTCCACTCAAATACATAGGATAGCCACCGAGTACGGAGTACTTTGATAAATTCCCCTACTACATGAGCGATATCCTTCAGCCATTACAAAAATTTGTATATCCATCAGAATCACGATATATACAGTGTCTCAATATTCATATTATGCATATACCATAATCGTCCCTATTGTAAACTTCAATGGCTAGCGTCACGTTTCACTTAGATTCACCAATCAATATCAACCAGATACTGAAGTCGTAAACTCGCAAAATACGCCTCGCGCATGCTGCTCTGCATATAAAGTTTTCGACAGCTTCCTAACTATTACGCTGGTTAATTATGTAACACCCTGATATTACAGCGTGGTTAGATAACTATAAAAAGATTCACCTTTTATTTATCGACGAAAATAATATTAGATTTTAGTTTCAACAATCTTTTCTTTCAGACCTCCCTCCCTCTCTCTCCCTCTCTCTCTCTCTCATACTCCAGCACGTGCTTCTTTTAACTCATTCACTCGCTACGTTGTCTGCATCTCGTTCACAGTCTTTGAACTACGTTATACTACCTGCGCCACTCGCAATTCGATACTGGTGTATTCACTTTCAAGAGTATTCCATATATCTATATACACTTTGTGAAAGCGAGAATAGCACCTCGTCTTTATAAGCTGTAGCTCCATTTTCGACGGCATGTTTATCTATATATATATATATTTCAAAATTCGCCACAGCAAGATCCATCTATTCAATAACGAATAGAAGTACCGCGAATTTTGTAATTCTCAAGCTTCGGGAACATTAAGCGGCTTTGGAGCTACGGCGAATACCGAGCAGAGAATATTATAGTAGTACCTGTTTTAATAATACACGAGGCGCGGATACTGACGTTAAATATACCATGTGACTTTGGATAGTCTCTTGGCTAAATAAATTGAGTATTTGTAGGCTACGTAGTATTTTCAAGGCATATCAATTTTTCGAAAATATCTTTTAAGTCTTTAAACTTTATAACTTTTATTTATGACTCGTCACAACCAGACAAATGAAAAGTCCAATTCTTCATGTTGGGAAAACGAAAATTTACCGAGATTCTTGGTCTGCAATATATTCATCAAGTCTCTTGCACGGCTCTTTAGATGTATCATGGGTTTTCCTAAAGGGGTGCGCCACCCCTCGACTTCTATCCCACGAGAAGCAGTCTCACGTAAAAACTTAATTCAGTTAGTATTCGCACGGGGGATGTTTTCCAAGAGTCACGGAGTGGCTTTTCCGATAACGTGAGTTATGAGCGCGAGAAGGAGACGTGGGTGATAGAGGTATATGTGTATATACATGTTACATATAAATATATATGTATATGTATATAGATATAGTAGCTATATAAACGTAGGCACGGTAGGAAAACCGGACTGCTACAGGATAATTCAATATTTTTGTTGTCTCGAATTCGCATTGGTCTAAATTACGGAGCGCAATAAAACGTATCGTAAATTACCGAGTTATCTTTCCACGAAGGAATTCCGCGGGGCCGATGGAATTGCAAAATATCGCCAGCGCGTCGAGTTCTCCGCATCTGTATATGCATGGATAACCGCTGACTATATGCATACGTATATATCTATGAGATACATGCTTATATATATGTATATAAAAGCATCTATGCCATACAGGGTCAGAGAGGCAAAGTGGGAGATTCATATTTATTCAAAACTGGATTAACAGGAGATTGGTTAGATAAAAAGCGGAGGCACGAATAAAGGATCGAAAAAAAGTCCAACCTATTTCCAGAGGACGATTTATGAACTCGTTACGAACCCAACTGCAATTTCCCTCGTCGCCAAAGGGACGACCCTGATGTACAAACTATCCAGTCTCATTCCGTGAATGCAGCCATTTTGTTACTTGCATTGTATCATCCCCTCTTGATGCTTGAAAACATATTGGCTTTGGGATCTGTCAAAATGAATTGGATATTCTAATCGGCAGAATTTTCTTCATTAATTATTATTATTTTTTTAAGTATAATTTTCACAATATTGCTGTAAGTAATAAGGACCGTTGTGTTAATCATATGCGAATGCGTCACAAACACGGCTATCTCATCGCGGTTTTTGGAAACCACAATGCACCTTGTAGCCTCCAGAATCTCGTGGCAGAGTGAAGCTTCGATACTCGACCGATGCGCTGGCTCCAATTAGCTCGTGGAAAAATCGACGAGTGCAAAATAATGCAAAGTGCGACGCGCCCGGGAGACTCGCTAATGACAGTGCGGTGACCTCTTCCGGTTAGTGGAGACCGACCAATTAAAAATATTGGCTCGTGACTATGGGGTGTCGGTGCATTCATTGGTTGACTGTGAAACGGGCATTTCATTCGTAGAGTTATGTGGCTTTGAACTTTTGTCGTAAAAGTCAAAGCGTATACGTGGGGGTAAAAATTGCTTCCGAAATCGCCGTAACGGTTTTTTTCTCAATGAATTTTTATTCAGTAAGTTAATTTAACAATGTGTCGAGAAATTCTTTGTAGCTGCCATTTCGAAAAATTTATTCCTGTGGTTAACGCTGGTAATGTTTCTTTTTTTCCTGAATATTAAGAAGGCGTACTGAGCTTAAGGATGGTTTCTATAGAAATTGCATGAAAAGCAGGCAAATTTGATTCTTTTTTTTTCCAGTGAATACAACACTTGTCACCGTATTACGGGTACTTGGAGGGGTGTTGGAGGTTGAGTATTATTAGATTTACCCCTTTGAACTAGTGGAAGAGGTTAGGATGAGATAGGGGTGCGGCAGCCCCCTCGGGAGAGTCCATGGGGGGCAAACGGATCGACCACCCTGGTCTAACCTGTTTATATCCGAGTCTACGAATCGGACGTAGGTTTTGGGTAGAGGGGGAAACCTCGTCGGATAAGTACTCGGATAAGGGTTGATTTTGGGATAGTCCAAAGCTCAGCGGAGAATCCTGATATTTGACTCCGCTCATCGAGTTATTTGGGTTTCGCGACCTTTTCTCGTTCATCCCCGAAATACGCGATTACCACGACCGATTTGCAAGACCTCCAAGGACCTACGACGACCTAGCACCCAGTAAAATGAACTTTTCTGGAATCCACCCCAAGGCAATTGCGCTTTTCTTCTACCCTTTTGGCTTTCTTCCGAATCCTGGCAACACGCCAAGGGTACAAAACTCACGTGTCATTGAAAAAAATTAAATATCTCACCCTTCCTTTCATTTATTATTTCTTTTTCCCAAAATCCCTCGCCGGAAAAGGAAACGAAGGGTTGATCCCTTTATTAAGGGTATAATTGGAATCTAATAAATCGACTTCTGCCATTATCCGCTTTCTCTGCGTGGTTAAAGACCAGCGCGAATTAAATAGAATACAAAGCTACAGAATTCCGTAGCACACGCACCCTACGGAAATAGGTATCCTGTATAGGTAATACCCCAAATCAAGGTCCTGGCAGTTTTTGGCGCGCAAGAGTTTCTCCCTTTAGTAAAACCATCGCGCGTTACCCCTTTACGAAGCTCGTCCAGCATCATTCCTGCGACCCCCCAGGAACCGATTCAAAGAGTCCGACCGGTCCAGAAATCTAAGGGATGCTGATGTAGAATTGAATAAGAGTGGGGATAAGACGCGGTCGTCGCGATTCCAAAGAATTCAATGCAAGTTAGTCGCCGTACGCTCATCATCTTGTGCAATACGATATTAGGTTTCGTGTGAAAGTGCTAACGAACACTCGACAAAAAATCAAATAGGCTTTTTTTTAATAAATTGTAATCAAACAACTACGAACAGTGAACTGTGCTTGATCAGGCTTAAGGCTTAAATATACCGCTGCTGAGTGTGTTGAGAAAAATGAAAACTTGTGTTTTTTTTCCTACGATGTAATATTTCACATGGACAAAATATAATGAGGATACTTGTCACTTTTTCATCAATCGTTTCTCCATTGGATATCGATACGATATAAATATCATAGTTTTTTTTTCTAGGCAAACATCGAATATCAAAAGTGTTCAACCATTCGAAAATTTACTCAATACTTTTCGAATTACAAAATTTTGTTCCGAATGTTGAAAATCTCTTTCAAACGAACAGTGTATAATATTGAAAAAGCAAGGATACATATATGTGAACATACACGGTACATACGGATATATTCGTATAAGTGCACTGGACATACCAGAAATCCGAATATCCATAGTATAGAGGTAGAAAATAAAAAAGTAAAGAGCCCCGTATAATTAAGCGAAATTATTCCATTAGTCGCATTAACGACGCAGAGAATATTTTATGTATGTAAAAATCTTCCCGGTTAATCGTGAAAAATCGAGCGGCTCTCATACCAAAACTTTTAATATAATTACAACGCGTACCGCGACCTAACAATTTTCCCTCTCGTCCCTCCCATTCCCTCTCCCACTTGATATTCCCCTCATTTCTCTTTCAATCCCTCTCCCTGTTTTGCCATAAAACCATGCAATGTTTCAAACGCGATACAAAACCCATTCACCTGAAAAATTAACCAAGTTTAATTACCAGTCTGTCGGTTTTAAAAATTCCCTCGTTATCCGTCCTATGGCGTAAACTCAATAAAAAAAAGAGAATCGCTAATACCAAAAGCAACGGCAACAAAACACTGCCGATAATCATTCCAGCGCGAACCACGGTTTCGTGAAGAATAATATGCCGAAAAGGCGAATAGCGAGAAGCATAACCATTCGAGAAGAGAACGACGTTCGCCGTGCATTATTGACAGGTGATTGATATGTTTACCGGAACGAATACGTTGCTCGTCGCGTACCAAGCAGTGATACGTTTCGTGTGATAAAGCAGTGTGTAACGTCAGAGTGACATGGATGGATACAATCATGGATGGTACCACCCCCATCATCATCATCATCATCATCCCCATCATCCACAGCAGCATCATTCGCCGGACTATCTTTATCGCCTCTCCCTTCAGGTAACCCTTCTGCAAGTGGCAGAGAATTACGACGCCCGGCGTCGTTCTAGTTCGATAATAATTCTTTCGTTCGGTGGATAACAATGGATTAATTTTTTTTCATCCCTTTTCATTCGCTCGATTCTTATCTTCTTTGTACGCCTATAATACGTACCTTTCTATAGGCACTGGGGATGCTTCCGATTGGCTGCGTAAGTGATCACCCCGGAAATTGATCGAGCAACAATTCTTATCCGATCGTCCCGTGAGTTAACTCGCGAAATTAATCAAACTAGAACGGTCGTACGTGTTCGTACGATTTTATAGCGGTTACCGTGTACGCTCGTAGAATCCGCAACGTGAAACTCAACCACACGGACCACCCTGGTACCACCCCTCGAGTACCGTTCCACCCTCCTATTACTACCATGCTTCTACCTCCATCCAGTTCGAATATGGCGTACCTTATCTGACAGATAGATACGGGGAGTTATGTGTTACGTACGCCAAATTATGCTTCCACGGGGCGTACTCTCGGGACGAACGTTCTATCATAAATGGAGCCACGCCAAACTCGATCTCAACCGAATCCGAGTTTTATGTACGGTAGTATAGGTATGCTTGATCGTCTTTTTCGTGATTCGCGTTTTTTTGTTGTTTCTCTTTTATTATTCATGTTACCCCCGACATCCCTACCTGTGTTACTCTTTTCACTCCTATTCGTCGCCGATTCATTTCACTTACAGAAACATAAATAGAGGAAAACGTTATTTCACATAATTTTCATTTATTCAAAAAAGAAATTTGCCTCGTTGTTAAATTTTGTATTTGCCTTATTCAAAGATTTTTATTTTGCCATCTGAAAGTAATTGAATTAACGACAATCGTATTATCCTCGTCCGATCTAGAACTAAGATGTTTCTACTATCTTTATAGCTGCATGTTAATGATAGGGCAGGAAGGAAGGAAGGAAGGAAGAAATGAATAAATGAAGAAAGGGTTGGGCTTTAGGTAGGGTAGAATATGATAGGACCAGTAGAGGGCAGAACGGTACGGAGGGTCGATGCAAATGAAAGGAGGGTCTAAATAGCAATAGTAATTCGTTCACTAACAAAAGGCTTCCCCTGGAACAATGACGTCTGCCTGCCGTTTCTCTAATAGTGGAAGGTTGGTACGAGCGATGGCGTCTGTGTTCCCCTTGTCTTCCTGTTGCTCCCGGAGCGAGAGAGAGGAAGAGAGCATTCACGTGTTTCGTTTCAGGCGCATCGATTGCTTCCTATAAAAAAGAAAAGTAATTGCCAACCCAAGAATTCCGTTCACCATCGTCTGCGCCCCGCCGAATTTATTTTCCAATGTCAACCAAAATGGCACGCGGTCCTTTTCGCACTCTCTCGAGCTCCCCGGCGAGGTCATCGGTTCCCTCGATTAATGTAGACCGGAAACGCATGTATCTAACTACCCAACCTTTTGTAAAAATCTGTTGTTTTTCTACTGTAATATCTGTGCAAAACCATTACGCTAAATGAATTATAGACTTCACGAGCAAGTCCAACTGAAGACACTTTTGATTCCGTGCGATCATTTTGAGCTACTGAATAGAATTATTTATAGGAACTTTAACTAAGTATTCATCTTTTTCTGGATTATACAGCTGTACCAAAGAAAGAAAGAAAGTCATTAACATCGGCCTCATTGGAAATTCACTCGTAGCATCCAATAGATTATTTCACGTTCAACACACAGTAGAACCAGGATTTTCCCCGAGTCGATATGCAAATGATCACGTGCACTTTGCAAAAAAAAAGGTTCTAAAATATCGAACGAGGAAATTCAAGTATTAGTTAATTCCTATACTATTGACGTAACCTATGGTGTACATATAGAAGTATTTCGTTCTCTATGTATTAAAGGGTCTGTTAGGTGCTCCAAGACTATATACGTATATGTATACCCACTCTGAATTCCAAAGTCTTGCCAAACGGCTTCTCAGGACTGGCAAAGCTCGAACCTCCTAGCCAAGGATTGTTTTCTTTGAGGACTATGCAGTCTATCCTCGTGGACGTTGGAGCAGCTGTTCCCGAGGTTGTCGCAGTGGTTACCTTCTGCTCACGTACAGCCGCGTTATCTTCGACGAGATTGAGCTGTGAGCGGAATGTTTATGGGTGGCTGTAATTACTGAGCGGGAGGCTCACCTAACGGCCAGGTGGTATGGGGTTATTGTTCATAAGCTCGGCGCCATGTGCTCGAGGAATTTATGTGTTAGCTGAGCTACTGGGAATAGTACCCAACACTGGCGAGGGGTATAAACGAACGTGGATTTGTTCGTTTTTATATAGCATATATATATATATATATGTATGTATATGTACATTATATTATATATCTATATATAGCAAAGCCGATGACGCGGTAAAATCCCGCTTGTTAATGCCACCGTGAATTTTGCATTTTTACGAGGCTAATCATCACGCCCGGAGCACAGCTCATTCTACCCCACGGTATTTCAATGGACTGTTCGTTGATTTTACACTCTTGTTCCCCGACCAGTAACGAGAACTGCTTACGAGCAGATGCTTTCGAATTTCATTATCGAATCAGCTCTATCGATTGGCGATGACGATTACGGAGGATCTAATATATACGGTGTATTGATATTTACGTATATAAAATATTTCCAGTATCTTTCTGTACGGATCGTTGTACCTTCGGCAAATGTTCCTTTACTTTCCTAGTTCGCTCGCGAGTAGCACCAAATGACGTACAGCAGCCGCGGCCTATGCTACGTTTATTGCTACCACGGGAGCTCTAAATGGCAGTTCTAACAGGACGACACGCTTCAATAGGAAACGTGAGATGGAAACTTGCAACGAGACTGCCGAAATGGCGATTGTAAATTGGGTATAGCGACCGTGAAAACTTTTGGTGTTTCGGCATTTTCGTATTGGCATGGGAAGGAAGGTATAGGGGCAGTCTCTTGCGGTGAATTAAGCTGCGCCTTCTGCGGCTAATGTGGCCATTAAATTCTGTTCCTACCTTGATTTTCTGATATTGACGTTAAGCATAGCCATAGGAAATGTACGTAAAATTAGGGAATTGGTGAAAATGATCCTGGCTAATGAAATAATTAATTCAGAGATGATATCGGCCACGAGAAAACTTATTGTCAAAATTTCCTCAAAACTGTATCATCTCAGACACGACCGTCTACTCGATATCTTTTTTTAAACTCATCTATTGAGTATCCGCTGTGTCATTTATCCAACCTTTCTGTTTTCTCAGTCAATAAACAGACACGAGCCAGAAGCCGTCGAGATGCGGAAATGAGAAATCATGGTTTGTTTCCATGGTACAAGAAAAATATCAATAGCCATTGTTATGTCGATAAATCGTCGTAACTGAATTTTTCAAATTGTATTTTTTACGATTTGCCACTCGTCGTTTCGTTCAATACCGTCGTCCGTGAGGATTCTCCTTTAAGCTCTATACCTGCAAGGGATTCCTTTTTTTCCGAACGATCCCTCTCAACGTCCTTCCTTTCGCAACCATGAAGAATTTGACGCTACTTCCTGTTCGGGAAGTTTTGAAAACGTCGAAACTTGTTACCGTGAAAATTGTCTTAACGTTACTTCTCAATGTCCTTGGTTCTTGACGAGAAAGTTTGAGAGCACGAGCGTCTCTGTCTTTGACGTAGGCGCGTAAGATTGTCCCTCAGGAGTCACTCTAACTCGATGAATAAGGGATAACGTTGGTTCTGAGGGTGAAAGAGAGAGAGAGAGCGAAAGAGGGAGAGAGAGAGAGAGAGAAGAGGTAGGGGTTACGCAGCCGTGCAATTAGTACAATTGTCATTGCTGCGACAGTTTGTCTACTTGGCTTCCGTGGCATCTCTTATCTCAAAGCCCGCGAGGTTCGTCTGTCCCGTTGAGTAATCAGTAAAGACGTAAGCCTAGCCCGGAACAAGTCTGCAGTACCGTACAGAGCGTCACTCCAGGGTTTCGTTAACGTTATCTGTATACGAGCACGGTATACGTCGGAAGCTGACAGGACCACGAAAAAGGGTAGCAACGATGAAATTAAAATATTTCGCCGCGCAGCTACTTTACGATAATGTGGGTTTCCCTTGTGAAACAGGAGGATGCGCTGTAAACGCGTTAACGCGTCTTGTAACTTGACGTCGTAGCTTAGATTTTACTTTGGCACTTTGCTCGAGTCGACTATGTATACTACACACAGACCTGAAGTACTTGATGCTTAAGAAGGACTAGGTAGTAGTATATGCAGTACTACCAACCCAACCATACCATGCTTAGCCATCGCCTTATCAAACTACCAACCTAACGGGATATCTAGTAGATAACATCTGTCGTACAAAACTTCCTCGGAACTCGGTGCGACTTGTACGAGTAGAAATTGAAGGGTGGTGAACTTCTCCAACGGGATGGAAGTCTTTGTAAATGATTGAAGAGAGTCAAGTTGCGTCGGTGAATTGTCAATAATCAGTTGGGAACACATATAGACCTGCGTCGTCAGCCCTCCGTTACGTAGATGTATTTTCGTTGAAACAGTTGACTGAAGATTCTCGAGGTTAAATTAAATGAGGATAAAGACAAAGTGCGCGTGGGTTATAAAAGACGATGAATATATTTTTGAATCGGTAGTTAGTTGAAAAATTACCATCGACCTGACGCGCATACGTGTTATTCGGTAAAGGCGCAAACATCGACCGTCGTACAGGTTGAAGCTATATGCTACGGGATCCTCTATATAATTTCTATTTATTTCTTTGGAAGGACGAGAAATGTTTATAGATTGAAAATAATCCAGCTTTACGAGCGGCAACCTCGTAAAAATTTTTTCGGTACACCTAACCTGTATATAACCTATCCTTCCTATATACCCGTTTCTTCCCATTCGATCTTTTAAGATTATTTCCCCTTATATTCCTCTCTCCTTCTTTGCCATCTCCCGCCCCTACCTTCAAAACCTCTCTCCACGTGCATTATACGCGCTCCACGCATCAATCGTATATATATTTATTTTCCAAACCATCCCTTACATGGACCAGACGTACCCGCTAACGAGATTCGTCAAGATTACGCTTCCCTTGCCGATCCCACCTGCACTCAATAGTACTTGAATCTACGATCGATTCTCGTATACTATATGTATATACCTATCCATCCAACCGACTATGGTACAGTCCTCCCTCTATTTCTCTCTTCCTCTCTGACCCTTCCTAGTTGTGTCTGTCTCATATTCGCTGGTACACCAGCATCCTCGACGTAGCCGCAGTACGAAACTCTCTGTGTACATTGAGAGGCCAAGCTTTAGCGAGATTTCGTCATCGGTCGGTTGGTATACGAGAGTTTCCAGCAGGCAGCTCTCAATTCGTCCCAAAGCAATTCAGGGAACTCGCCCGACGAGTGGAAGCCAGAGGGACACGAGCGAACGACTCGAAGACAATGCAATTATTCGCAATTACCGCGTCCGTCCGCGGCGCGCAGAATTATCCCATTCTGTTTCCATTACTGGTCGTAGCAGCCTCGGCCCCTTCTGTACATCCTATACTATTTCTATGTCTCGACGTATCTATAGCACAGGTTACTATACAGATATCCCGGTACACTTTAGTATTCGTGATGGAAGACAAAACCATATTTCCGACGGGACCAACAGAGAAATTAATAGAGGCTCCCTCCAGCCATCAAACGGGAACTTCGATTCTCGTTAACTTCTCCTTTCAATTCTTCCCTTTATTTTGTCATCTGTCCCTCTCTCTCTCTCTCTATCCATCTCATTCTCTAGAGTCACCAGATCCATTCCCATCCACATTCCACATGCGCAAAGGGACATCCCTTGTCACGTCTGGCATCCCGAAGTCCTCCTTCCTTCACTCGTCAGAACAAGTTCGTCTCTCTAGCCCCCCGATAACTTCGTCCTGGGTTTTTGTTCGCGAAGAAACGTTCCGCGAAACTCTTCGGCGTATAGTATATGTATACCAGAACGGCACACGGAAGTCTCGGAGAAACGAAAAAGTCGTTTAGTTTCTTAAAAATAGCTCCACCCTCACATTTATTGGCAGCCGTCGACCATAAGGTTAAAAATCGATAAACCATCCCTCCTGCACCACCCTCTTTTTTTCCTTTACCTCCCCGTCTCTCCATCCCACTCTATGCCTCTTGCCCCTTTTCTTCCTTCTTACCTTTTTATCTCATTTACCTTTCAGAACATTCCTCCTTTGCCTTAGCTGCATGCTAGCCGTCGCCTTTTGCAGGCTGTTCGTGCAGAAAACTCACGGGAGCTATCCAACGTCCTAAAGACAAGATGTTCATCACTGCATACCTCGTGCTCCACGCACCTTGTCCGTAATCTCATTGGTACTCCTCGACACTCTAAGTGTTTTCAAGTCTTCTCGGCGAGACACGTCGACGTCCGTGAAAAAAAAATAACAAAAAAAACTCATATCCATCAAGCACGCGAGGCGTTACAAAAGGCGAAGGAGTATATAGAGAATTTAATTATTCCAGTAGAAAAACTCCATTCTCACACTGTATGAAAACACTGTTTTCTCATGGGATAACTCATCCCCTGAAAGATTAACGTCGGGTACTCCGAAATTTGTCTATGTACACTTGCTACTCTGATGTTACAAAGGAGAAAGGCCGGCCGACGAGCGACGCGGCACGAAATGCAATTACTGCCTATACAGCACACGTATGTTGGTTTCCTACGTTGCTTACGTAGGCTATCTACGTTGTCTTTGGCGCGTCCTGAGGGACGCGGAAAGCACGCGTACGTAATTCCATATCAGTCCACTACAATCCCGTGTCGCGTCGCCCCATACGGTTCTGCCCTTTGGATTTCGCGGCGACGTACCCCTAGGTAAATCCGCTTCAGGGTTGTTATGACATCGTTACCAATGCCGCAGCACTAGCGCCCCCCTAGATAACAGCGGGGTCCGATTAAATTTAGGGGAAAGACTGAAAAAGGCAGCCGAGCATAAAGTGCTTTCTCAACTTCGGGTAATTATGTGACTCTACGTCTACTGAGAGGGAGCGTGGTGTTTTCTTTCTTTTTCTTTTATCTTGAAAACATTTTAGTTCCTTGTTCGCGATCATTTTCGTCGAAAAATTATGATTTGGCATGCTAGAAAGAAACGCTGTTAGTGCCCGGCAGAAGCTGGAGACTAAAGAAATGTAATAACCATAACAATCGTTTGGTACGAAAACTTTGTTTTTCTATCTGAATTTTATCTCTATTGTTTGCCCTTACTTTCTCTTTTTTTCAGTTTTCGATTCCTCTCCGTACTAATTGTACTCTCTTCATTTTTTTTAGTCTTGGCTTTATTGTATTCTATTTTCATTTTCAGAACTATACTGCGATATACCTATATTTACTAAGCGGACATATATATGTATATATAATAATATATGTATAGTATACACAGCAACCTTTTTCAAACCGACTTTAACGAGACCCAGTTGGAAGTTGAAAAATTAATATGAACTTTTATATAAAGTGCAACGACGGCTGGCAAGTTTTCCAGAAGTCTCTGAATTCGCCTCGACGACGACGCCGCTTTTGCCGGTTGACAAAATCCAGAGAAAATTTTAATAGATTGCCCGCGGATTATACACGCCTCGGTAAATCGATAGGAGATAGCTTGGCGGTAGCCGAAGTTACAAGAAAGTGAAATACTTGCCTCCTTTATGATTTGTATATATTATCCATTTTAATCTGTAGCATTGTACCCGTTCGATTAATGGTCTGTCGGCGCCATTCATCGACCCTCCCAATGATCACGAAAATTTATTCACTTAACGAAAATAAAAGGTCCCCCCAGAATACACTGTCAGATATTGCTATATTATCAGATCATTTTAAATGAACAATAATTCCATCTTGCTGTATAAAATTAAACGACTAATTATTCGTTCCTGTTGAATACAACCCTTATGCGTTTAAACTTATGCTATAGAACTAAGATAGAAAAAGTAGACACGAGGTAGAAAAATTTATATGAACATCCACAATCTGCACATATATCTGCCTATACATACTTCTGTCCATGTTCAGTACACAGGGTGTACTAACTCGAAAACTATAAAACTACCCGCGTAAGCCGAGTAGGGCTCAACGAGTTCCTAAACTACTCACGTAGGTACCTATAGCAAGTAAGTGGTAAACTGAACGGACAGGAGGCCGAGTTAAGTTGGCATTGTTCTAATTTAATAATACATGCCAGAACCAACCGAGATACCAGCTCACCGTGGAAGCCAGTAGTAATAACCCTTCCTACGTATATATAGCTCTCGCCAACCCTTTTGGTAAACCGTATACCTTGACTGCTCGCCATTTTGCCCAGGGCGTACTTGACGTGGCAGGGCGTGTTTCCACGTGCGCGAAAGTTGCGAGCTCAACGTAACACCATCGTTGAAATACACCGGATCTCTCTACTAAGACTTTCATTCTGTAAAAGTAATGTCTCACGAGTCAGATACGGAGCTATATACATGTGTCTATATATAATATATATATATATATAGACTTATCAAAGCGTACTTACGAGGACGTTTGGCACTCACAACGGCGAGCCGATGTGTTTTTGTTTTCTAAAAAAAAATTAAACCTTGAGACATGTGTCATTGAAGTTCTAGCCTAATCTAACCTAGCGAAACCATGTCTTAGCCCATGACAACACCGAGTGTCTGGCATGAAAAATTTTTTGAAAAATACGGTGAGGGTGCCGCTTTATGCTCCTGACAGTATACCTTACGCGTCAAGATGCTATCAGGCCCGTCCTGAAAAACTCCGAGTGTCCTCGTAACTGCCAATGCCCAAGAGAACAAGTCCTGCGAACTACTCTTCTTAAAAAACATTGATTATTTGGTTCCTGATATACGTAAGACGTGTAATGTTATGCCTTACTTAATCTGACCGTCTCTTATATTCTATCTATCTTATATTATTATCTATCTATCTTTACTATATACCATTGTTATATGCCGCTCTATTATCTACTATTTACTGCTAGCTCTACTTTTCCTTATCCTTATCTTTGCTTATATTTATTCTGTACCTCTTCGTGGTCACTTTCTGTATTCCGGTTTACGGGGCCTTAACCACAGATCGAATAAATCGGTTTATTATTATTATTATATATATTTATATTATACAGGTACCATTACTCCTGATGATATCGTATTCCTTGAATTTACCATAAAGGGGTAGCAACAACCCCTTATACTTCCTCAGTTGACTAACAGTTACGTAACTCCAAACTACGTTATACCCTTTTCAATGCGTAAATAATTCGTGAATTGTATGGTTACCATCTTGAGTGTAATTTAGCTACAGGGAGGAATTTCTTATTCGAATACGTGGATATCTATGCTATTAGATACAAACAGTATACCCACTTTGCGAATGATGGCTGTACTCATAGAAGTCGTAGTAGTTAGTGAAAAGGAATTCGTGAATCCTTGAGATTATACACTTTGGAAGTAGATATATGAGATAGATACTCCACGTTTCAACCGACCTGATAACGAGAATCGGCTAGCGTAAGAGAATCTAGGAGTGAGCGTTGAAAGCGACCTCGTTTACTCGTGGCAATTCTCTCCTACTCTTTCTATATATCTTCGCTCTCTCGTGCGGATGCCGTGCGATCACGAGTTGCCAAAATTAGCCAAGCTCCTTCCGTACAGGAAACTTTACTCAAGCAGCCTGCGAACTTCGTGTAGTCTTAAGTTCTTACAAACGAGGAAGAGAGGGAAGAGCAAAATCAAAAGGTATATACACACAAAGGGAGAGATAGAGAGAGAAGAGAGATCATTTTTTTTAGAAAGGGTACGCAAGTACTGGACCCACGTGTCAATCCAAGTCGAAAATTTAGCATCGATTTGAACTTATTTATTCTACGCGAGATCATTGATTACGTTGTGTCCAAGTAGAGGTTTTAGATACGAATCGGATCACTGATTAATAATTTTATATAGTCCACATGAGCTCCGGCACAGGTACGTCCAATTATGAAACTATTGTGCCTTACCTGAATTTATTTATGTTTCACGGCAGCTACAGCTACGTGCGTCCATTATAGAATGAGAATTACAATGTCAAGCACGCCGTCGCCATTCTCGATCTGTAGTTAGCAGTTTCATGAAATTCTTGCGCTCCTTGCACAACGCAAGAATGAAAGCAGCTACGTACGAGGACTCGTCTTGGAATCCAACAGTTCGGCATCGCAATATTATTGTCGTCCGTTGTTACGCTCGAGTTTCAAGAGTGGGTAATTTCTTGGAATGTTGGGACGGTGGAATATTAGTGAGGGGCTTCCCCTCAACCCCCTCATTCCCCTTTCGCACTGTCTCTTTCTACCGTCTTCATACCAATGTCTTCTACGTTAAACTAAGTTGCGATGGGAAAGAGACAGAGACATGCAAAGTGGCAGAAGTCGTACTTCGAGAGAGATTGGGAAATGAGGATAAATTGGTTGGAACGAAGACGGAGAACATCACGTACTTCGACTTTTCTTTGACCAGACGAAGCCGAGACGCGACGTGCCATTCTATGGTCCACAAGTATCTCTTATTAGCGATTCGAAGTACTATATCAAAGCGATAAAATGGCTACGGATAATAAATATGTTAAAACTTCATCTTGCCAGGCGAAAAATTCTTCATTTTTTTTTGTTCCCGTAGCCCACGGCTGTGTCGCTATATACGGAGAACGTACTCGCGCGTAGTTAAATTTTACTTCGAGAAATTCGTTGGTTGCTTTGTTCAAGGACTTTTTTCTGGCTCTCTTGTTTTTCTTCCTTCTTTTTTTTTTGGCTGACACGACCATCGTGCGTCCCCTGGACGACAGTCATTGACAGAACTTAATTTAATTACGTCCGCCTTTCGGATACCTTGCTAAGACGCGTCCAAAGTTAATTGGAGGAGTCACAGGTTTCGGGAAATGCTCTGCTTGCTTGACTTTTGGTTCACTAGGGTTACTCGATTCGGTTTGGTTGTTTGGTAGGTTAGTTAGTTGAGTTGGTTCGTTTCGTTGAAACTATCGACTCTGGTCAATCGGGATGAAGTTCAAGTGAAATAGCGTGTCGTGCACGTATAGAATACACAGGATTTATCGAACGCTTTTCTCCGTTTCTGTTTCAGCAACAACAGCAACAAGCTCAACAGCAAGCTCAGCAGCAGCAGCAGCAACAGCAGCAACAGCAACAGCCGGCGAGTTCACCCGGAAGCGGTAACGCTGGAAAGGGCAGTCCGTCCCCAGGGAATTCGTCGTCCCCTGGTGGCGGCGCCTCGACCAAAGCCCAGACCGAACCCAAACCGGTCGAGTGCAATTTGTGCCATCGGAAATTCAAAAATATCCCGGCGCTCAATGGTCACATGAGACTTCATGGCGGATACTTCAAGAAGGTAAGCACTGGCAATCTTCCGTATCATTATTATGATACATCTATAAGCAATCAATATCACTGAGGGACTTCGGATGAAAATACTGCAGCTCGTTAGAACTGCATCTGCTATAAAGTCCATCTACTCTCGAGATTCACAGGCGTATCCTCTCCCCTATTTCCGGGGAAGTGGAAACGAAGAGGAAGGAAAAAAATATAATAAGGTCAGGACGAGGGAGATGTTACCTTCGTCGAAATGGAAAGATCAGCATTTCCTTCGAGCCAGGCTCGTTCGCTCCTGATTAAAAATGTCTTTAACGAAGGCTTTCGCTGCCATTTATAGAAAAGTGCTGAAAGGATCGTCCAGGAAAGTTTTCCTCTTCTATTCGATCGACAGAAATGCTTCGGAGGGTGACTGTAGGTTGGTTGGACGAGTGGGTGACATCGAAGGGTGGCTGGTTAGTCGGTTGAACTGAATAGGGGGTGGCTCTCGGTAGGTGGGTCCGGAACGAGAGTGGAATAAGGGGGGAGGGGAGGGAGGGGGCCGGAGCAATGCAGAACGAATACGACTACGGAGGTGGAATGGGCAACGAGATAGAAAGATAAGGCGATGATCGAATCGAAATGAACCCATTAACAAGCTCTTTCATTCCGTCGCTAGTCTTCCCGACCAATCCGAACGAACGTAGAAACTCGAGCAAACATTGTCTCGTCGAGCTTTCTCCATTATGCAGATTGAATCTCACTGGTTACTCTGCACTGGAAACGAGACTGGCTACCCACGTGCCGTTCGCCAATCTGCCAACAAGTTTGACGAGCATTAGCAAAATTATGGAAAAGTTTTGATAGTCCTTCGCGTTGAGTTCAGGCGGATTAATGGACGTAACTCATTCTTTAATGGGATATGGAAACTGATAGATATACGCGATTTCATATCAAATCTCTATGAAAACGTACAACACGTACTGAAATATCGAGGGAAATAAACTCTTAGTACGTATTCATAGCTCCCCTTTTTTTTAACTATATTTCGATATTTTACAAAGAGATCAAAGATCTCGTTCCCGTATGACGCGAACTTTTTCGATTTTTCGCAATACGATATTTCTGGCTACGTATGCCACATTTCCTAGCGAGTTTCTAGCGAACGTTGTTTAACTACATACAAGGAACGAGTTTGAATATATTACCATGTCTGTAATATGCAACGAGGGTACCACGATTCGCACAAATTTTCTTTGATACGTGACTATGAAGCAGAGCTTAATACCAGTGTTGAATATATTCGAAACATTGCCGCGAAAAAAAATAATATCGTGTTACAAATAAAGGAAAAATAAAAATATAGAAAAAAAGAACAAAAAATTTCATCGGATAGGCATATACAATGCGTACATATATATTCATGTAACCAACTCATGTACCTACGTCTCTTCTACCTGCAGTCGACACGGTTCAAATTGATGAGTTGCTCCACGGATTTGCAATCAATTCTGCACATTAGCGGCTCGATCAATATTCATGACGCGAATGCCCCGTCAAAGACAGAGTTCAATTTCGGACGTGATATATCTAACTTCGACGTAGGAAATTGAGGTTCGCGAATGATCTCGATTGGCCCTGCCCGCTATTAGCGTTAGATGACGAACGTTCGGGGCTGTTAAAGGGGATGCGTTACTCACCGCTGATGAGGTACACTCTCTCTCCCCCCTCCCTCCCTCCCTTCCTCTCTCTCTCACAGCCTATACCTATACCACGTATACAGCTGCAACACTTACGCTGCTTCGTAATTCATGTTGGAGGCTGCTGTATCACACACCAGAGATTCCATCAGAAGATAATCGAATGGTGCCTCAATTAGCATCGCTTAGTGATTAGCCGACGCGTGTTCCTCAACACCATATCAATTTCGCCGAACGGCTTCTAATCTGACCCGATTCGTTGAACCTGATGGTCCACATGAACAAGTTTCATATAACATATGCATATGAAGTATAACGTACCAAGGATCACCCTACTGTCACCTATCGAATGAACCTTGAAAAATTATAATAAATGCTTCGACTTTTCTTTTAACGCAACTTACCCTTTGACCTTTATGAAATTTATGCATGGTTACTGCAGCCTCAAATGGGAATATCGCTTTACTTAGCTGCCGGATTTTATTTTGACATTTCCTCTCAGTCCTCTACTTAGGATTATCCTGTACCTCAGATAAACGACGGACTTTTTGTTATTGTTGAAATAGATCTAGTTCGAGTAAGAAAATTGAGGAGTATGCAGAATCTTTTGGTCAAGACGTAAAGAGTAGGTCAGATTGTTCCTGAGGACCTCTTGTGGACCTCGACTTGTACTTTAGTATCTAGTAGATAAACTGGACCATTATCGAAGTTTTGATGTCAGTTAGTTACAGCTAGCATGACTATCGCAGAAATGGACCTACCCTTGGACGTTACAGAGCTATGTCCGGCGACATGACAGTTGTTATTACTTCTTTTTCCAGGACGCAGAGAACAAAAAGAGCGAAAAGAAGGAAGTGGTAGGGCCACCCCTTCAGACAGCATCAGTGAGCGTGAGGGCTCTCATCGAGGAGAAGATCATCCAGAAAAGGACAACTGGTACGTTTACATTAATTTGATCTAGTTTGTCTATATGCTATCTAGGTTAATGCTAGCCGCGTTAAACCTGGTGAATAGACAGCGCGGAACGTCTACATAGGATACCTACGTAACGACGTTGATGGGTGCCTACCCACTTCTTCGAAAGTTACGAAACTTTAGTAACGCGCGCTGCTAAGAGCGTTGTTTTGCGCAAGAATCTCGCAAGATTTATGGGCCGCGTAATGCAAAATATTAGTCGCATTGTCCCGATCGCAGATGATAAATCGCAAGAGAGAAAAGGAAGAATAGAGACACATAGAGAGTGAAAGAGATTATCATAGCTCTCCTAAAGTAGGTATGAGGACCCAGAGTGATTTACAACGAAAGTAGCTCATTCGTTAACGATTTATGATCAATCCGTGAGATCACTATGAAGAAATCGACGGGATCGAACTGATCGTGGACAACCGTCGTGACATGATTTCTGGAGGACGAACATTTTTCAGCAGCCCTCCAACGGCTAATTCTATATCGTGCGGGGCGGGGAGGGGAGGGAAGGTATGCGCCGAGAAAGATTCACGACCACGTCGGCTCATCGCGTTTTCGCTTTTGCAAAATCGTTTACGAGCCATTTAGCGGAAACATCAACGGCCATTATTTTTCGATGCTAGTACCGCCTCCCGAAAGACCCAGGCGGATCAATAAATAATTTGCTACCAACGGGAAAGCGTCGAACGCGACGTGTTGCTGACAACGCAGCCACGTTACGTGCTATATAGTAGTTCTGTTCTGCTTTACCATCGTATACCATACAGTATATGTATACCTACCGTATCCTCAAATTGGAATGGAGCATAGTATAACGTGTACATAAGGGATACCCGTGTAGCTGGTAAAACCAGTAAAATATCAAATCTATCAGCTAGCCACAGCGGAGCCTGTCGCCTACGAAAAAGGAAATATAAGACCCCTCGGTAAAATTGCCAGATAAATCTAATGAGGGTCCAAATACGAACGGAAGTACCCTCAAGCCCGGGATCCCTTTGGCAAATTGATTTCCTCCAATAGTTATACGTTCGTGTTCAACGGAAATTGCAGAGAATTCTATCGGCGTGTATTGCAGTATACTGCAGATCGGTATGCGATACGTCATATCCCTCTCAACGTGAATAATCAATTGTTCCAGATTTTATTGCTATTTGGAATATCCTTAATCTCACTTATACGTAACTTCGATATAGGAAGACTATAACACTGAGACATATGATCACAGAGAGTCATCCCTCATCCCTGTTCTAGAAAATTCCTTCCCGTTTGAGCATCCTGGGATTTTATACGTTTCAGCCGGAATTTCTTATCTCGTCAAACTCACCTGGTACGAGCTTTACACGAGCATGTCAGGGCGCACCCCTAAAAGTTATTTATATTTTAGAAAATGTCACGGCAAAGACCTACTGATCCTTCGTGTATACCTTTACAATAGGAACCCTTGAGATTTCTTTTTTCAGAAACCCTTCTCATCCTCCTCCCTCTAACCCTGACCCTCTATTCTGATATCCTTTCAGTGAAGCGATGAAAATGAATCTTGTTTCTCAACCGGTGTTCGATGTTTACCCTATTCTGAACACGTCACTATTTTTATCGTAGAGGATGATAAGAGGTAGACAGGAGCATTACATTTATCTTTTGGCATTCGACTTGATGGCCAATGACTTTGACAAAACAATTTGCAAGACCGCAATCGATAATTGCCAATTTCTTTAAATCCCGTGCAGCTTAGCCAACGCTCGTCGAGCTTGACCCGGCGCTGAGCAACGTAGCGTGAACAGCGAAAATCAAAGAGACGAGTTCGTGTACAGGAAATATTAGAATACTTTCGTACAGTACACTGGCTCAGTATGTACATTATTAATAGCGGAAAGACACTTGAGATGAATTCAACGTCCAGAAATAATTAAAGGGGTTGCTGATAAATCGTTCGTAAATGGTTAAGATTAAACAGCTGCTGGTAAAGTCGTAAAATCCAAGAGTTGACTAAGGTTAAAAGCGTTGAGCGTGATTTCAAAAAAAAAGAGATTACCGCTCGATTCCTCCCCTTTTTTCCTCTTTGCAAATTCTCATCTACGTCGACACCGTGATTTGTGATTAGCGCACGATTTCAGATTGGGTATCGGGCGATGTCCTGTTCCACTGAAGGAGGTGTCTGGATAAATCGCTTTTCTTACTTACTCCCTACTGCAAATAACTTTTTTTTTCTTATATTTCACGACCTCGATAATCCCGGCCGTACCTTATTATCCGTATCTCTCGAGCAGATAGGTAGAACGAATTAAGTTTTGATTAGATTTTCAGCGCGTCTGATTCTCGCGCCAATTAGCGCACTACAAGGAAGTCAAAGAAAACCAAACGAAGCGTAACGCGTAATATGGAATGGGGGTTGAGAATTCATGTCTGCTTGTCAAAACGGAAGGAAGGCCAAGGGAAGAGAAGATTCTTTTGTTCCAGCGCAGCATTCAATGGATCTCCCCTGTCGTTCCCACCATATCGGCAGTTTCGTTACGGCCTGATATTTTCATCCCTATCTCGCATCCTGTCGATGTTTATTCCACTGCCTGAGTTCACGCGCGTTGACGTCCTGATTGAAAAATGAACGTGTTCATCACGCTCGCTAGGCTCCCAGAGATTTTCAGTCGGGCTGTACACTCGTCCGCTCGTTCAAATGCTTTCGAAGCATTCACGGCAAATGAGCAATTTAATTGGAAATTTCAAATCACATCGAAACCTCTTGGACAGCTAATGGGGATTTGCTGTTAATTTCATTGAATTCCTGTACCACTCGCCCCTCCTGTACTTCGCTACTAGAATCATATTCGTTCTCCCCTCTCTCTCTCTCTCTCTCTCTCTCTCTCGTTCCCCCTCCCTCTCTCATGTTTCTATCCCTGTTTCACTTATTCATTCCGTTTTTGCTTTCACTTTCAATCTATCGATTTTACTCCCTATACTGGTGCGTTTTCGAGTTTCGTAACCGTTGCAGGGAAAATTGTCCTCGAATTTCGAGCTATTGTATAATCGCATATTGATGCGGGTGATAGGAAGGAATTTTGCGAATCGAAAGATATCGCATCTGTACTTACGATTAGAAATGTTGCTTTAGTAGAAATATTTCAAGAATTGTAATTTTTCTAAAGAATGTCTGCTTTTTTGTGTATTTTAGTTTATCAATAGGTTAGAATGTAATTTGCATTATTTATTGTGTTCTGGGCATCAGTGTTTTTTAAGTGACGTTTAATCACCGTTTCGATAGTTTGATTGGAATTAACGTATTTGCCTATGTATAACGAATGTGTTTTTCCTACTGGTGCGCAGCAACGGACGCTAATACCACGCAACCACGTGCGAGTGCGAATGCGTTTACTACACAAAACGATGGCGCATCTCACGCAGTTGGTAAAACGAATTTTGCCGTTCCCGCACCACCGCCATTGGCAGCTGGAGAGAAAGTACGAAGGCACTCGGACAGTGAGCATTTTCGACAACCGAACGTCACCATGGCCAATCACGCTGCTGTACAAAAACAGCTGCAAGAAGCTCAGACGCAGGCACAGGCACAAGCACTTGCTGATATGATTTTAAAGGCAAGGCATTGTTCGGTTACATTTGATTTTCGAATATACTTAAAAATTAAGGATCAATTGAATTTTTATGTGTTAACATTTTTTTTTGTAATCTTTAAATAATTTAATTTTGATACTTCAGGGCACCACCAAAATGGCTGTTAAGAGGGCCACCTCCGATCCTGGTCAAAGAGTTCAATTGACTTATCAGTCACCTGTGCAGTCCACGACCAATCAACAACAACAGAATCAATCGCAAGTTCAGACAACACCCGCAGTCACGGAGAGCTTCACGATGACGGGATATTCGGAAGATGGTGGATACTTTAGTCCCAGCTTGCAGGATGAAGTCTTTCAGCAGGTCACTGCAGTTCCTGATAGTGTCCTTCTACACGCAACGCAATTGGACTCCATACAGGTAAAATTAATATGTCATTAGAAATTGTGTGAAATTAAATGTATTTTTAGCTAGATTAAAAGAATCTAAAAGAAAAGAAAAGTTATTCTGGAATTGTATTATATTCTTGTTATGAATACGTTAGTGTTTTCTTAGCGATATAAGAGATAATAAAAGGAAAAAGTTTCTTCCATTCATGGGAGATTATGAAATGAAATATATACCAGTTGCTTTGACGCCCTAATTAGCCTCTATGTCATTATGCATTCCACGTTGCAGGTAGAAAACGTTTTAGTTTCAATTACGTCAACGTAGTTAGTGCCGTTGAATCTAATAAGGGAAATTATCTACATAGTTGGCATAGGGAACAATTCCTGCTTTCCGGATGTGCAGAAAAGCCCGAGGTTTTCTGTCTACCGTGTGTAGGGGTGTCGGTAGTAGTGAAACTAGTCACGGTAGTACTAACAGAAGCAGCAGCAGCAGCAGTAGTCGCAATACAACGGCAATAGCAGCTACGTCTAATTTGGGAAGCGACGGCGAACGAATTCACAGGAAGCCATAATTGCCGAGAGAGATGCACGCCAGGAAACGACACAATTCCCGTCGAGAGTATGCCCCGTGAATCCCATGCCGTAGAATAGTTTTCAGCGTTTCAAAATCAGTACGATAAAGTTCAACCTGGAAAATTCCTTTGCTTAGTTTCAGACAGCGAGTCTGCTTCAGGAACAGACATCGGAGCAGCTTCAGGATATTTCTTTGGAGGACCGATTTTCCAGCCAGCACACGGTCAATCCGGACCTTCAGGCACTGGTGAATTCACCGTTGCCCGACTCATTGGCGGAGTTTAGCACTTACGGTGCGCAGTATACCGAGAGTCCTCATACCTTGCCAACGCAGTCGCCATTGCCATCACCGTTGACTCGACACGACAGTCCAAGTTTTACCTATCCAACGCCTCCAGCCAGTCAGGAAGGCCTTCTGACCGGAAGTTTGCCACTCCTGAGCCCGCAAGAAGATCCAGAATCTGTTAGGCCGGTGTCGTCACCTCTATCAGCAGCATTTTACACTTCGACGATGTCATCTGCAGCTGCTGTGGAAGAAGCATTAAGTGAAGTTCTACCTGGAGAAACGGAAGCGGATGCTGATTTTTATGGTGGCTCTCCTAATCCTCACTCGCCACTACCAAGTCCATTGTCAGCTACTCCAGCGCCATCTCCCTTATCCTCTTTGCCACCATCGTCTGTCTCTTCGCCAGGTCCTGGAACGTTCTCAACCTCGAGCTTTCCTGTATCTCCTCATCACGCTTTACAGAATCAGATGATGCCTAATTCGGAAGATCCTCTCTTGTCCTCAAGCCCCAAGGACTTCACGGCAGGACGTAGAAAATTTGAATTTCAATCCTACAAGCTGATTACCAGTCAAAACCTTGTAGACTTTGGACTCAATGGCAGCCTTGCTGGCATCGTTGTTGATAATAATGGAGAATTCAAACTCATCCAAACAGCTGGATTGCAGAAAGCTAATGTACTCGTTCAAGCCGGTTCTCTTAGTCCTGCTCTCACCTTCAGGAAAGAGATTCGCTTAGCCACGCCAAAAGTTGAACCTGGCACCATCAACGTCAACTCAACCGGTCTCAACGCTCAGACGCAGTACCAATCCAATCAAGTTCATCAACAAGCCATTAATCCAGCCAAGTTTCTCATACAGACTAGCAATGTTGGTAAAAATACTTTGAAGCACAAGACAGTTAATAGTCTTCCGATTCCTATCGAACAGATAAAAGAAGAGCTTCTAGACGAGGATGTCTTTCTCAGCCCCACAAGCATCCCAGCTAGTCCCATAAGACAGTGCAGGAAAAGGCCAAGAATGGACGGCCATTATTCGAATTCTCATTCGTATCCTTCACGTCTGAGAAGAGCCTGTGACCGACACTGGGACAGTAGTTACACCCCTCCACCAATCCTGGATCCTTCTCGTCCTGGACCCGGTCTCTATGCGAGACTACATCAATACGAAAGAGAATCAGAATTCAGTTCGGATGATTCCCAAGGAAACGACGGACCACCTCCGAGGATTAACATTGGCACCAGGTATCAGGCTACGATACCACCGGTTAGGTGCGATGGTGATCGAGGAAGAGGAGGTCCTGAGGTCGATCATCTTCTCTGGGATCCAGGCATAAACAACGTTCTCACCGACAATGAGTGTGAGGATTCGTACCTAAATTAAAATTTTAATACTTTAGATTATCATAATAATTATTACCTTCATTCGTACGCACAGTGGAAATGTATCTGCAGTTCGCTTGCTGCGCCGCTGTACCCGGCGGTGGTAGAAACAAGGAGTATGCACTTCACCTCTTGCATATGTGCAAAGGAAATATACATGTAAGAGATAAGAACTATCGTATATCCATTTAATAATAATTTCCTCCGATTTTTCCTGTACATATTTTTTTATCTATACCGGTTGCTTCTATTCAATTTTAGAAAGCTATGCTGAAATTAATGAGACCAACGCCGACCTTACCAGCCGAGCATCCGTTGCTCAGCTACGAATGTCACGAGTCTGATCGTTGGACACCTCATGAAATGGATGTGTTTCATCAAGGCTTACTCAAGTACAACAAGGATTTTTCTGCGATATCCCAGGACGTGGGCACCAAGTCTGCGAAACAATGCGTGCAATTCTACTACCTCTGGAAGAGGCTCTGCCCGGACGAGTACAAAAGGGTGAGGGCACGCCATGGAAAACCAAAGATCAAAAGCGAGAATAAAGATTTTAAGGACTCTAAAGACACTAAGGAACTTCGAGACGCCATTGCATCCGTCACTGAGATGGACTTTAGCGAGGAAAAGTCTATTCTCCATCGTACGCTGGTAAGTCTTATTTTTATGCTAAAAAGTTTTACTCGTTCCTCCCGCATTTTTACATTACGCCATCACGCGCGTCACTTACCAGCGATATAGATTGAATGAATTTATAAAAAATAAAAGAATTGTAGCATTTAGCCAACACCTCTCGCCATTGTCGATTCAGTTGCAGACGAACGAAAGAGAGAACTCCGCAACCCTGACCACCAGTGAAGGAGAATTAAGGTTATTTGCGTATGACTGTCCTGATGTGAGTTTCTAGACATACACTCGCTTTACGTACAGTCATTATTAAACGAAGTCTAGTGATCGTTCAATACTTTTAAGCCTTAGTTGACTAAAAACGTAGATACGTTGATTGCTCTGTAAACTGAGTGTCCGCACGTCATTCAGGACACATTAACAAAAATTTGAAAAATAGCAAGAAAATTTATCATCCATGACTAAATAAAAAATTCAGTACATCGTACCTTTCAAGTACGAAAGTCAAATCAAACCTAACTATGCAAAAACATCTTAAAAACTTTAATTTAAAAAATTAATTTTACTTAGTTCATTTATCGTTCTTCATTATACGTCTTATTAGATCGTTTGAATCACAAAAGCAATACGAACGTAAGTCACCTAGTCGCAAAACAATTTTAAAGAACAAATTTCAAAAAATGAATCGTTCCATACAAAAATATCGGTAAGCTTCATTCACAGGTCACAGATTGAACGATCAAACCATAATAATATCCGTGTACATGTGAACGTTTAAGTGTCGCATGTCGTTCGTTGTGATCCGTGCCCTTATGCTTATTTCACAAGAACTGATCGTTGTGCGTTGTTTAATTGTCGTTGTCGTTTGGTTGTGTTGTTTATTTTGGCTTTGTGTTTTCTTTGTGTTGTCAGAGCTTTAGCGGAAGTGTAACAGTAACGATGGCTGGGAGCACCCATACCACCCAAGCCGTCAAAACCGGCCACGCCACAGTCAACACCAACTCACAAACTCACACTAGTTCTGAGCAACTACCCGTGTCCGCCCCACTTCACTACCCCTGCAAGATTTGCGGGAAGTAAGTCTCTAATCTAATCTAAATCATCCATTTCCGTATTTAACAGTACAGCATATATCGATCCAGCATAGATTTCGCTTCTAGGAAGAATCTTCCTGCACACGTTAAACTCAGTAGCGCTAAACCAAGTATGGCTCAGGACATATATCTGTATATATATATATATATATATATTAAATATGATATACATATACAGTAAATATACAGATCTGTATATATATATATATATACAGGATTAGCAAAGAGACTGGACAGTATATAGTATAATGTATGAACGACATCTATATATAGAGTGTATCAGCTAAGATGCACATTGCGGTGAGAGGGTACACGATTTCAAAAATTTGAGGTGACAACCATTGAATTATTATTTGTTTAATTTCGATTCGCCAATAAAAAAAATTAGAAAATAGTTAAATGCAAAAGTCATAGAATAAGAACGAAAGAGTAGAGATGAAAATAAGTTGGTACAGATAGCATACATAATAAGAAAAATATTTACGTTCGAAATTTGGTAGCTTTTCGACTGACTTCCGATACTGACGGAACGCCTTAGTTTCCGTGCAGCAGCTTCACGCCGAACATGCGATTTGCAACTGTTTTGAGGTACGCGTTCAGTCAGACGGAAACATGGCTAAAACGTATTTCAATGCTGTTTTTTGTATTACAAATTGCGAGACCACATATATTCCATTTTAGATTCTACGTGTTCCTCACTATAGATTTTGGAGTTTACGACAGCCTTTGGGATCTGGAGTTGTTCTTGGTCGTAGATTTTGCAGCCTTACACATTTCTGGTTGCAACCTCAGTAGCCTTAGCAACCTTAGTAGTCTTACGCTTTTCAGCCCTGACAGAATTTTGCAAATTTCACGCCCCCAACGGAACTCTAAATTCTTCCTCGCAAAAATGCAATTTTAGAAGACATTTCCCAGAAGTATCGCGGATGCATCATCTGGTGGAATTTTTCGGAACTATAAAATGTGCTTAAAAAATGCAATTTTACGAAATAATTTATCGAATTATTGATTCACTTGATGCGCTAGGACTGGAAAGCATAAGTCTGGTAAGGACACTGAGTCTGCTAATGCTACATCCAGTAGCCCCTAAAGCCATAAAGACTACGACCAGGAACACTCTATAATCCCAAATATTCCCGTAGACTCCAAAATCTAAGTCGAGGAACTTACGATAAAAAGAAAATATCATTAGAATACGTTTTCGCTATCGTGTACAGCTTTGTGTCTGACTGAACGTCTGCCTCAAAACAACTACGAATCGGATGTTCAGCGTGAAACTGCTGCACAAAGCCAGTATTGGAAATCTGTCAGAAAATTACCACATTTCGAACACATATTGTCATGTATGCTATCCGTATAAACTTGTTTTTTCATCCCTTTTGCATTTAACTTTTTTTTCGATGTCATTTGAAATGGCAAAGTTAATTTTTTATTTACGAGCGGAAATTGAACAAAGAATAATAACATGTGCAGTGGATGCGCAATAAATGAATATTCTACAATTGTTACATCAGATTTTCGAAATCATGCAGAGTTGCAGCGCAAACGTACATCTACTGTATATAACTCGTTCCAATGTAAAGCACATGTGTACCCAAAAAAACTGCAGTGTACAAAGGTACTCGGATAAAGCTTCCTGATCTTGTCGTCACGATCGTTAAATTGCATATCACAAACAGTTTTAATTATCACCATAAAGGCTGATACTAATACCAATAGTCATTTGCGATATTGATTTTACCTACATGCGGGAAAGTTCTACTTTGAAGCCTTTAACCCAACAATTCACATGGGATACGTAATACGACTGATACCGAATAATTATTCTCTACGTATTTTGCCATACATAAATATGGAATTTTAGAATTATATTCTGTATTATTTTTTATTCTTACCTATTACGTATATGTTCAGTGATCCCTTATTAACATTCATAATGGTTACCTGGAAGATTGTGTTATCTTCCTTTTTTATGAATTTATTATTCATAAGCCTTCGACTAATGACAGAATATTCAGATGAGGAAATTCGTAAGTTTAGAACGAATATAAGAATGATTAACTTGTGATTACGTATCCCAAAAAATGTAAGAGTCATCAAGTCATGTATATAAATTTCTAGGAAAATTGCTTTTGAGCCCTCGCATCGTAATAGCTAATTGGCTGGCACTTAATTAAATAGACGCTACGTTAAACACTCATCGATCATTTCAGGGTATCTGTACCCTTTGGGCTATGTAATTGATAATTGAAATTCAATTTGACAACATGTCCTGTTTGACCAACCTATGGAAAAGTATGCCCACAGAGTACACATGAATTATTGTAAAACCCTTTACAGTATATACGCAATAGTAAAACTATCATAAAATCGTAAAAACTGCAATCGTATGTTGAAGCGCACTTAATGATAGTTACCACCGTTATTCGACAACCAGACGCATAATTTTAGATGAGCATAATCCGATAGCTTCGATAAATTGATATACTTGAAATAATCGAATTTTTATTGGACCACGAATATCGAAATGAGAATTAGACAAATTCACTTACGTTTCCGTTCGCTTTATCACCAACCCAGTGCCCCTGCCCAACTCGACGGATTAACGCCGGAAATTTCACTGCTAATGCTCTTTATCATTTTTTTTGTTATCTTTATATATATTTTTTTATCTTTTCACGCACTCCGTAAAAATTCCTGTCCAATTTTCCCCCATTTTCGTATTTTAAGCAATACTAATTTTGCACAGCATATTTTAATATCGAGTTACAAGTATTATTTCGCAAATGATATGAAACTGCTAAATTTAGCCAGCTGGAATGTTTTTGCCTTCTCTTTATAATTCTAACGATATAACATACTCCAGGAGCACTCAACAAGCATGTTACGTATTAACCACTCTAATCCTTAACGAAACTCGAGCAATAAAAGAACATGGGTTGTCGGTATATGAAAATTACAATTTTAAGAGTATAAAATTTCAACGTTTTAAATTGATATACTTTTTCGAATCCGATTTTGCATTGCAATTTCTCTGTCACTTTCTCCTTCTCTTTTATTCCGTATCTCTCTAGTAGCTAGAGAATAATGGAACGTACACGCTCGATACGGCAACGGGAATTCCAAAGCAGCCCCTGTTCTTCCTCATCGAAATTCTTCGTAGCCGTTAAGCAATTAGTCGATGCATCGTTCTAGCTTCGCACGACATGCTTTACAGCATATCGCGAATATTTTCGCATTTGAGCTCAACTAATATCCTGCGTCACTGATATTTTCACAGAGTTTTCAACAAAGTGAAAAGCAGAAGTGCGCATATGAAATCGCATCGGCCGATGCCCTCGCCCGATTCAACGGGACAGGAATCTAAGCGACCGACGCAGCAGTCGAATGCACAACAGCAGCACCAACAACAACAGCAACAGCAGCAGCAGCAACAACAACAACAACAGAGCAAGACATCGACGCAAGCGCAAGACTATCAGCAACAAATATCGACGGGCAACAACCCCGATTCGAACGCGCACAACGCCACACACTTATGGCACAATCCAACGAGACTCAGGCCACCATAGGAAACTCGGTTAGCTATACTTAAGTTACCTTAACGAAGGCTGTAACGGTACGATAAGAGAAGTGATATCACGTGAAGAGGTTAGGAAATAATTCGCAAATTTCCGAACTCCAAGTCGTGTTCGTAATAAGATACTCCCTCTGGCAAAGTTACGCGATGCCGAAGATGTTCGCGACGGGCTGCGTCTGACGTATTCTCAGACAGTTCTTACGAGACAATTTTGTTTTCCCTCTTTTCGTCTTTCTTCCTATCTTCTTTGGCATCCTGTATAAACGTGACCAGGAATCAAAGTGGGAATCGCAAGTTCGTAAAGGCCTAAGACGTGCCGAGCAATCGACTGTTAGGAAAAGTTACATAACCTCCTCCGACTAATGCAAATTCTGCACAATGAATTTAAATTCGTAATCTAAGGAAAAGAATGCGTGCTAAGCACTCTTCGAGCGTCTAGGGCAAAACTCTGTTAGGGCGACACAGAGGACAGGGTACTTATTTAATGCGATGAACGAGCAAAGAGTAAGGGGTTGGGAGGGGAAGAACAATGAAAATTTTCCACGTTCCGTATAACTCGCTCGTCTCGAAATTGGAATGCGTGCAGGCGTTCCTTCCTTTTTTTTTCTTACCGAGAAGGAGCAAAGAAAGGAAGAACCATAAATCGCCATGACGATTCATTCGATCGATGCTCTATACACGGCTATAAAAAGTCTATCGAGGTATATGGCCTAAGTGATGTAGTGCGCACTGTCGTGTGATAATAGCGCAATGTTAATACGAGTGACAGATGCGCGCAATGAGTACGCAAATTATTGAGAACGGCCAGAAATTAAAAGTGAACGCGCGCTGTAGTTAAGCGACGACGCCATAATCGACGACGACTGCGACTTTGGGGATAGAGAAATATATAATATTAATTGTGCACACGAGAAGTTCCCAGACTATGCCAGAAGACATTAACTGTTACCTGTTGCGTATTTCTTCATATTACCAGTTTTAGGTTGTTTCCCTTACTTTATTCCTCTTACTCTTCATCTTTCCTCTCTCTTTCATTCTTCCTCCCATGGACTTCTTTCGATCCACCGTTATCCGTGGCCGATCACAAAGCGCCCGACCAACCGTGCGACAATGTTCGTCGCTACGAGACAGAGTTGACGAGGAATTCCTTAAAATCGATACGAAAACATTTATCGTTTTAATTAAAGAAAATATAACCCTCGTAAAGTTTCTACGAGTTTCCATATTAAATACGTTTGTCTGATTGCTTCCAATCTCGTCATGACGCACATTGAAGACAAGGTCGAGTGTTTCGCGATCGGGATGGTCGATACGTAAAGTACCACTTGTTGTACGTTCATTCTAGATATATTACTTAGTTAATTAAAATACTTAAATGTAATTGAGGAAGGTTAGGTAAGCGGTATTCGCGCACGCATAGATTTGTTGAGAGACCCAATTTTCGTTACCTCTATTATTACTTAACACATTGATGATATTTGATTGAATAGAATTTTAATATATATATTGATGTAACTTATAATATTATTTCTAGATTAGGCGATTAGTTCTCTAAGAACATTGTTCAAGTTTCACTATGCAGGTATTCGGCGCCACCGACACCGGATGTAATATAACGATTATACATATATATATATATATATACACGTGCATACAGGAACACACTATATTCATACACTCTCACTCGCAGAGGACACAGAGACACAAACTAGATTAAATCGCTCGATAAAACATTACTTAACTAATGCGATCACTAAATTACTACGTGTACATAATAACGTGTACATGACTGTACATATACATAAATGTCTGTATGTACAATTGAGAAAGGATTTTACGCGATTTAAGTAGCATAGGTTTTAGATTGTTCCAGAAGGGATCTTATATATACTAGGTATATACACTTGGCTTGGTTTTTCTACCTTACTAAGGCCCTACGTGGCGAGACTCTTGCAAAAACAATGTCGAGTAGATACAATTTTTTATTAAGAGTGACAAACTTTTCTTTCTTGGCTCATTTATATTTTCCAATGGGATACCAATCCGATGTTCCTATATACAGGAAGGTATCCTAGATAATAAACCGATCATGGTCGTCCGCGTTTAGAAAAAAACTTGTCTCAGTATAAATAATGAAAAATCGTCGTTGTATGATAGCCTAATTTTTATCGATCGTAATGAAATTCAGTTCACAGCCCCAAACTACGTAATTCAAGATGAAGTCATCGCTCTACATTTTCATCATTTACACTTTGCATCACTTTCATCGCTGAAGTCGATATGTAGAAACGTCCTTATTAAAAAAAAATAGAAGGAAAAGAAATGAAAAAGAACTTTTTATATTTTAAAGAAGGAGATACGATGTGCATCTTTGCTAGCTCAATTCTAAGCTATATTCTAACGGTACTTTTTACACGGTGTTAAACGAAGAAAAAAAACGTTAATGTATAACCCAGATTCCTTTAATGGAACTCTAAATTGTTGTTCAAGAGGTTTGCCAATCGTAGACGCTATAACTCTATCCTAAAATATTGTTATTCATTGTTAACGCTCTTCTTCTTATTAACTTTTAACATTAAAATAAATCACGCTGAATATTTTAACATTTGGATCTTTTCTCGGCTTATAAACAAGAGGGAGTGACCGGATGATGTTTCAAACGATCTATGAACTCCGAAAGATCTTTGTTGCTAATTATTCAAATCTTAGATACGCTCAAACTTTCAAAAGGCAGAGGTCGAAGTTCTCGAAGAACCATCTATTATCTCTTTGTAATTGAGCAAGAATGTCAAGAGCCCTCTTCGTCATTTTTGTTCTTTCGTGTCAAACTTTCCTCCCTCTTCCTGCAGCAATCTTTCAGTGCGCTTCTTTTCTAAGGCTTGCCCCCAAATTTTACGTGAAAAAAAAATCTAAACCAAACTGAAAAATCAAAAGATCCGGCCACACGAGATACATATGTCTATTGTTATAACGTTCATTTACAGGTTCGCATACATAGGTAAATGAGTACGTACGAGAACGATCATTACGTAAAAACATAATTTACAGAAATAACGATTACTGGATTTTTTCAACTTTTTTCTTTCATGTAAACGCAAATTTTTTAAACTCATCGAATCTTCAGAATTCCCTGTATTTTTTTTAACCATAAAGGGTACATCCAATTAAATCAATATGGAGAAAAGTTTTGATAGGTCGTCAGGAATACCGATGTAAAATGAATATTCCTTTTTCCCCATTAATTAACTTTATTCAGATTACTTGGTAATTAATGTTCGTCTCCCGATCGTACTCCTTTACTTCTACAGTTAATATACAGACGACGCGGGATTCAGTGAATTCTGTGTAACAGCCTCCAGCGCAATTTGAAAATGTCGTAGCGCCTAATAATCTATTGTACTATAAATAAGATTTTAGAACTTCGAATCATAAAGGTTAGTTTATTTAAGGAGTTGAAATTGTTATGGACTCCGGTCTAAAGGGAACGACGAAGTCATATAGATCGAATGCAACAAAATTAGCAGACATATCATTTAAGACAATACACTTGTTACAGAAACTAAGTTTCTACTAATATAATTACTATTGTACGTAATATAAGTCTTTAACGGACTTACAATTAGAGAATCAGGGGAATCGGGGTAGCTAGCGATTAAAAGTGATGAACATAAGCGATTTTACCAGTCGCCTGTTTCGAGTCCGGAAAACGATAAAATTGCCGCTATCAATATCGGTCGTTGCTATTCTTAATTCTTAATCAAATCAAAATTTACTCAACGCGTTCCGCCCACCACTACCAGCAACAAATCAAAACTCACTTAGCTCGCAATCAGTTATCAACTCGTTATTCAAATAATTACTGAAAGAAATCGATCCATTCGATATACCTAATTCTCGATCGTTATAACTCATCTTGGTCTTCCACTATTGATTTCAACTTGGATTCTTTAGAATTTTACTCTCCCACGCTCCTCTGCAAGACGATTATTATTGTAAGAGAAAACCATACGTATTCTTGACTCGAAGTAGTAATAGCGTGGAAGTCATCTCGCGGCGAATCGCTGGAGGCTGTCTGCTCAGAAAAGCGGAGCAGGAAAAATTAACGAAGCAATGAAACAGTAACGAAGATACGCATGAATTGTACAAACGAGTCCCTCCACGTCACAGAAACCAAAAAGAAGTAACGATATATATATATATATATATATATATACATGGAGAATATATATATAACAAGATGATAAATATGTGATGTATTTAAATGGTATGTGGTATATGGTATTACATATTTGTACATAGGCGGACCCGTGCCATCAACTAGTGAGTTGTACCGATATTGTACTGACACTGAGCGAAGATCGATAAAAAAACCGCGGTTCGCTGGATATCGAACAGAGATCGACAAATTCTTTATTATCTTGATTTATTTATTATTATTATTGTATAACTGACAGAACATTTATTTTTATAAATCGAATTAGGACATCGTGTATATCGTTGCTTTGTTATCAATATACAATGCTTATTATCATATATTACAGACGCATTTTTCAAGTGAGAAAGTATTCTGATTTTATTGAATTTTAGTCAGCAAGCTTTAAGAGTCATTAAGCACACGAACGTCCATCTCTGATCGATGTCCAATGATTTCAGTACTTTGCCAAGATTGAAAAAAAAAGATAAACGATAAGAAAAGTACAAGAGCTAACATCCCCGAGCGAGTCGTGCTATTGAGTGATGCTACGATAATATTCGATGACTGTCAGGAATCATGATTGAATATCGCGATAAATTTATTTCAATTAACGACAATACCTTGTAACGTATTTAATTAATCACGCCTAATATTTTTTATCGTACATTAGCATTTTCACGAACTAACATTTCCTGCTTTGACTTCAATGCAAGGTTCGATATATCTATTTATACTGTCTCATTCGCATTTTAAAAAAAATTCTTCATCTTCGCAATTATGTCTATTAAGGTAGAATTATGTAGCGAACGTATTAACGCTCTACGTGAAACATACAGGTACTCAAAGCCATACTTACACAATAGATAAATTTCAATGGTCAAAACAATTGGAACGAGGTTTACAGTGAAATTGCCAAACACAAAAATGAAGAAACAAAAAAAGGAATTATATAAGAACGAGAAACCACATTAAACGAATGGCTAAACTTCGACCGTGACAAAAATATATTGGTACAACTCGATGAAGAAAGTGTAGCGTGGTTATACACCTGAGGAATGTGCTCAAAATACTGTATTAAAGAGAAAAAAGTCTACTAAAGAATCATCAACGTTTATGCAAAATTACTCTTAACGAAGGAAAAAAAAAATTATTATGGATTATCGATATTGTAATCTATTGTCCTCTTACTTATTACCTACTTTAATGTCTATCTCTATACACCAGCATGGTTCTTTATACTCTTCTATTTGATGTTACACTATTCTCTATTAACTTTTACTATTAAACCTATTGTTAATAGCGTTTTTAATGTAATAGAACTTGGCCAGCTGTAGCGTAGCCTTCGGATATGTCATCACGTCATGTTGCATAATAGGAATCAACTACTCGCTATATTTAATAGCAAGACAAAATTTCGATTCCCTCATTATAGAAAGAAAGAGTGAGCGCGAGAGAGAGAGAGAGAGAGAGAGAGAGAGAGAGAGAACAAGAGCGTTCTTTACAAGTCCCGTGTTTCGCAGTTACACAACACACGATGACACACGCACACAATTTTTCATACTTCATTAACTCTCGTGCGCACACTTATCAAAACGCATACCGAGAATGCTCAAAATTTATAAAAAAAAAACCATACTATTATTCTCGTATTTTCCTCTGACATTAAAGTCTCATATAGTAATTTTGTGTATAGACCGAGAACGATGAATTATGATTATTATTTTTGTGTTTCAATAATCATAATTGTTCTTTTATGTCGTAGACTTCCCTTACTTTATCGTTACGCAATAATTACCAACAGAGGGACTGGTCTTCGGCTGTAGCAATACCTAGTATGACGTAACGTTACACTGTCATTCTTTACGCACTTCTCTGCTCAACTAGTTCTTATTACCAATAATGTACTTATACGTTAGACATTGTTTGTTGTAAATTAGAATCTCGTTGTAGCGTATCACTCACTAACCCAATCGCTTTAGTCGTCTTGCTCAATACAGAAAGAGAGTGAGTGAGAAAGAGAGAGAGAAAGGGAGAGGGCGACAAAGAAGGGAGAAAAAGTAAAGCTTAAAATCATCAGAAAGCAGGCTATCGCGATTGGTATATCAATGAAACAGTAATTAACTCAAATGACAAAACTTACAGTGTAAGTCGCTCAAATGTCGGTGCCATAAGCAATATGGACAATATAATATTAATTGTTTTAATGACTGTGCGGTAATCTACAGCTGGCCCAAGGAATTCGATTATGCATTACAGTTATCTTCTCAAAAAATCGTCTCCCACCTACCACCCTCCCACTTGACGATTTCTCCCCACTTCGTGTACGATCAATCATCGAAAGCTCTCTCGCATGTTCCTCGCCAAATCTTGGACAAATATTCTGTTGCCAATTACCAATAGCGCGTTGCGTAGTGAACGTACGAGAACGTTAATTATCGAGCCTATGCTATGCCTATATCTAATGTAAGTTCTAATTAACAGTGTGCCACTCTCTACTAACGTTATCGTTCGATCAAACGAAAGATTTCATACGTGCATATACTTACCTGTCATCTATTGTTATTACCGTAGCGATCATCCATCATCTTGTTACCTGCGTTTCTCTTCATCGGTTAGACTAGGAATTTTGTTCCTAGGGATCCAATTTGCTCTTCATCGTCATCAATCACAATGAACGGATCAGAGTCAGAAAGTTGATATTTTTCAATTTTTTTTTTGACGGAAAACTGTAATGCGTAAAGTCATTTTTACACACCATTGAGTCAATTCGAAGTGCGATGTGATCTCGAGTTTGTCGAGTGTTGTTGATACGTGTGAATGGCCTAAGGGAAAAAAAAGAGGAAAGAAAAAAAATCGTTAATTCACACGAGTCTAAATTCTTCTCGCGTACCGTCAACTGTCATTTCTAGGAGGCCTCCTAAACCCCATGATAACCGTGACTATTCGTCGTGACGTCGTTATTGACGTCAGTGACGGAGGAGAGAGTGAGAGAGAGAGTGTGTGTTAGAGAAAGAGAGAGAGAGAGAGAGAGAGAGAGAGAGAGAGAGAGAGAGAGAGAGAGAGAGAGAGAGAGAGAGAGAGA
>JAYRCB010000721.1:13503-37932 GCA_036026315.1 Trachelus stipa | reverse complement strand
AAAGGGACTCATAACTTTGTTTAAATTATGGCGCGCGCGAATAAGTTCGGCAGAGGGCCCAACGCGTTAGAGTAAGGTTGGGGATTTCACCACCGACCAGCCGAACGCCAACCGACAGATCGCTCTCACGCTGGCTATCCATAGTGGTGACTAGACGTCTCTGAAAAATTCGCTTATTACCGGTGAGTTCTGAGGTTCGAATTACGTGGAATTTTCCTGCCAGTATTGCCGACTGTTATCGCTCTCGAATCCTTCCGATTCGAGGCTATTTTCGTACTCGAGAAAATTCCGTGGTTATCGTATCCCTTACTATTGTAGCTAATTATTGTGGAACTCAGATTAGTATTAGTACGTTCTATTTAAGAGAGTGACTTTTCTGGATCCTGGAAAGTGGCCACGGAGCCTACGTGTCGTTATCGGTTCTCGATATCGAGACGTATATACCTTATTATGCGTTTGCTTTTGTCTTACTTTGCTTTATTATTTGAAGAGGTTACGAATCTGTAAATTTACCTGTTTCTTCTTTATTTCATCCTTGCGAATATTATATCTATTCAACATTGTCTTATTCCTGTTATATCTGTGCTTTGTTCTTTTCTAATTCCGATGTACAGTGGTATGCCATTGTCTAGCGTTTTCTAGTAATAGTGCTATCGTAATATTTCCAACCTTATGACTATCGTTCCGTGAAGGATGCGCTATTAAGGCCGATTCACATGTTTCAGTGCCGTATCCGTCCCGGTCCGTTCCGTATCCGTCTGCATCAGTGCGGAATGTTCACATATTTCAGTGCCGTGTCCGTCTCGAAATGAAAAGATCAACTCGAACGTCTTGTAAAAGCGACGCAACTACACTGATGGTTAGCTTGATCGAGTTGCAGTTTACCATTGTTTATGACTGAGAACCGTTCAGACGCTTCAGTGTTGCCACCGTTCAGTACCGTCCGTTCAGTGAAAATATCGTCGCAGATCACTGTCTGGGCACGGATACTGACACGGACGGTAAGGCACTGAAACGGACACTGAAATGTGAGAACAGTCTTACTTAGAACTATGAAATAATTTTTTACGACAGTGCACGGACGTGCGCGGTACGGATACGGCACTGAAATGTGTGAATGGGCCTTTAACTACGCCTATGTAGTACTGTTGCTGGGGCTATCATACTATTCTTATTCGACCAGTACTATTGTTTGTAATCTGTCCCCGCCCGATTTTCGGTATATCGCTCCTGTTATCAATATTATCTTTATTGTCATACAAACTGCTGTTCCCTCGTACCCGAGTGTTTATAATTGGTTGAAATTCTATTTTGTTACTTCTCGCGATTTCGCTATCTCATAGTCAAAGATCCCCGCTCCTCTGACCTTGTTGTTTCAAGGTGAACAGGCTCAGCTAGTGCGTTGTCGATCGATTGATCGTGAGAGCGGTTACCGGATATACTGCCTTCGTGAAATCGATACTCCTAGAGGATACCTGGTGCCCAGGTCTTTTGCCGATTATCGTCCAGATCGTTGCTCTTGCGGGAATTCGTGTACTTGTGACGGGAGTTCTCACGGAATTAGCGCGTTACCTTGTCGCGTTAAGAATTCCGTTACAATGTATAACATTGTTGTGTAAGCTGCGTCATCGCGACCAATTTGTTTTAGATGGAAGTTTTTACCAAGCACAACTCGGGCCTGAGTCAGAAATGCCTACCGATTCCATGTTATCGAATGGTCATCGGTAAAAAAATCGAATCCCTAAAATTCTATCGACTCTGAATGTCATAATATTTAACCTTCGTCATGGCAGAAATCCAACAAGGAGTTTTTTTTAATCAGAAAATACAAGAAAATAGGTAAAATCAATAATTTCCGCATTCTAAAAACATAAGAACAAAACAGTAGACAGATAAGATACGGGAGACTATTAACGTACTCCAAGTATGCAAAGGGTCCACAGAACCGGATATTGAATAATCGCCATAAATTGCTCACTTATTCCTAAAATAAAGTTTGTTTTAATTTTTATCGTCTCTTTTCAGTTTTTTTGTTTTAACTTTTTTGTTATTTTACGTTGTGTATCCAACATGGACGAGATTAGTAAGTTCAGCTTCAAAAACGTGTCTGATCATTGTAAAAAATACGTCTGGTAACGAGAAGTGAAAAACATGAGGTTCGCCATACGTAATGTCCAGAAAAAACAAGCATTACAACAATTAATCAAAAAAAGAATCATGCTTAGTATTGGTTATTAGATTCGTCGTACTCTCTGCGAGTGCATTATGGCACATACATCAACACACGTGGAAATGACTCGTCGACTGCAGAGATCCTTGTTCGGCTAGAACAAAGATCGTCGCAGGTGTGCCACGTTACATCAGGATATAAAATTGCGTAGTAGTGTTTGCGCTGTTGAATATACGACGATACGCCCGCCAAATAATACGTCCGACCTCCGACTTCAATCGATCGTGGGGTCGTTGTTCTCAAAGGGTATCGGCGATGCGGCTCAATCTATGTTCTGAGATACGTTGGGTCGGTCAGAACGATTGTATCAATGAACAACTGGGGTCCGTACGACGTTTATACCGAAACATTGCTTCTGCATTTGCTGTTGTCCAGATAATAATTTGGACGATTTGGGGAAGAACAATTCTGGGGTTGTCTAGCCCTTTTTATTAATGCAACAATTTTTTACGGGGTGCTAAAAAAATCGGCTACTTCTTTACGCCTTGGGCACGTCTTTCTAGTCGCCACTTTACGATTCGTGTTCCGTCGGAATTGCTGGAGGTGAGGCCGCGTTTTTCGGTCCTTGGTGTTTGGGAGAGGTTGGTAACGGGCTCAGGAGTGCCGAGATCGGGGATCGCTGGATGGCAGGGTCGACCGTAATGCCAAAAGGAGGTGACGCTGGGTGTCTCACAGATAGGAACAAATATAGGATAGTGGTAGAACTAGCTGGAGTCAGGTCCAGACATGGCGTCCGCCAAATGGATGGGACCGGCGTGATGTTAAGGAGAAGAGGTAGGAAGGCATCTAGACGCCGTGAGGCGCGCACCTTTCGCTTTTTCCGTGAACTGCGATTTCTCGGCATACACGGACTATAGGAGTAAGCGTCTTATAGTGCCAGTCGAAAGTCCTTACCAGTGTTTTCCTCGCAGCAGAAAGTCAAAGTTACTGTGGGAAGGCTAGGAGGCTGAACCGAGGTACTAGGACCAGCAACTCTCCAGTCTCTGGGCGGTCAGTCGGGACAAGACTGACTGATTTTACCTCGAATCTTTAGCTTTTTATACTCTGCGATTTGAAGTTGCCGCGCGATTATCCCCTTGGTGATAACAAACAAAAATTAAATTTTCAAAATGTATTTGACCAACGGGCCACGGAAACATGAAGGCAAAGTTCTTTATAGTTCCTAACGGTTAACATTGCTGTAAGTCGTAATCGGTTGTAGAATATTATCGTCGATAGCTTCTTGTATCTTTTCAAATTTATGACCGAAAATAATGTCGAAATTTATACTCAATTACGATAAGCGTCTCGTGTTCTTGTAATTGCATGTCAAACAACGTACATACTGAACGAGACAGACTGCATTACAATCAGTGTCGAGTGCGTCGATGTGTCCATTGAGTTTTTTGATCGTGAAGAGAGAAATAGACTACAAAATATAATATAAGCTTGATGTTCTTAGAGTTTGGTAGTAATTTTAGCACTTTTCAGTATCGGAAAAGCATTTTCTGCTATTACGTGCGACGAAATTTTGACCGGTTTTTTGTAAATCTTATATGCGGAGACTGAATTCATGGGGGGGGGGGGGGGTCATCGGCGCACAGACCAATTGGACACAAATGACTTTTTACTGCAAATTCTGTGCACTTCTAAACAGATGGAATAGAATTAAGTACGAACGATATCTTAGTACAGTATATTGTATGTGGTTTAACATTAGTTTACGCTGAGTTTGGTTAGGTAAGGTTAGGATAGGGTGGAATGTTTAAATTTGGGAAACTCGGTAGGTTAGTGGATAAGTATATCCTCTGACTGAAGAGAGCATTAAATGTTTGAGAAGATTCCGCCAGATAAAGATGACTTACGATATCGTTGAATTGTTGATGGAATGTCGCTCAGGAGACAGAAATTCGCATTTGTCTCCGATTGGGTTTGTGCGCAACTGGGCATCACCCAAATTTATCACAATCTGCATAGGAGAGTCGAATGCACACGTGTTCATTAGCTTTAAAGCACGTTTAGCGACCATAATCGGTTTCAACAGATTGCCATTTTTCAGCAATGGTATTCCGTAGCTTGTATTATTCGATTTCACGACATCCCAATCAGGACACTTATCAAGATATGTAAGTTTTCGCCTTTTAGGCGTCTTCGTTTGTTTCGCCAGTTCTTCCTGACTGATCACGCATACCGGTTTTAGTTCTGGGATGGTTTGCACAGGCTCATCTTACGAGAACTGCTTGAAATGACCGTCTTCGGAATCACAGCTGTTTGTTCCGCCGACTTGTCACTAACCGCTTCAACGAGAGACATATTCGCAGAATGGTCAGTTCGAAAACCTGACTCGAGACTATCGAAGAGACTCTGATTGGAGATTTCCAACTCCCCGTGCAGAAATTAATGCTCGGATACGACTAGAAACTCGCTAGATATCCCGCTTCAAGACAAGGATCTGGCCATTGAACCCTGGCAGATCCTAGGCGGGAATGTAACAAAGATTAGGGGGATTCTAGCTATGTTTATCCCGGTCGGGACGACGAATTAAATCCCGGCCGGGATAACCATCCGAATTCCCGTCTAAATATTAGGTTATCTCAATTAATTATAGCTGAAATAATATCTTAAATGAAATAAAACCTAGTTTTCATTCTTCAAAACAATTTATTTTTGTACAAAGTACAGATATATACGTAATACTTTTTTTTAAATATGTTTTTTTGCGGCCGTCCCAATCCTTCGCGTTGCAAATAGAATTTCCCAACGCTTTTAAAATAGCATCGTCCTTCACCGCCGTTCCATCCTGGATAGTATGAAAACTTTTCAGTGCATCTGTCAAGAAATAATTATCAATAAAATTTGAAGTTTTTAAATAATAATGATAAATACACGTATCCAAACAATCAAAATACCACTTGAAAGTACCTATCATACACTTTCCGAAACTCGTTGGCACATCTCATCTTTGATTCGTCAAAACAACTTTTTTATAATTTGATATTTTTTATTAAACCTCAGTCTTTGACCCACGATGCATTTAAAAAAAATGAGTTTTTGCACAAATAGTTGTTAAGTTCCTAACGGAAAAAAACTACCAGCAACTACAAAAATGTACAAAAAATCGATGGCATATATATAATCTATGGTCTATTATATGACGGATTTGGAAATTATGAGCTGGAGGTTATGAGTTGAGTATAATTAATTTTTACTAACTCTCATTCAAAAATGCGTCCTCATTCGTTTCGGGATAATGTCGTGCTAATGCAAGCTGCACCTCGCGTTGCACTTGTCGATGACGACGCACTCGCTCTCTCGTCTTTTCGCGTTTACACTTTTGTCGTTGATCGATATTATTATAAATTCAAGAAAATAATAACATAACGGCACAAATAAACATTCGAAGGATCCCTGATCCCTGTCCCTGTCACTCCGAAATCTGTTTGTGGATTCATAAGTGGCGCCATCGCGTTTCGAAAATGCGCAGCACGGTACGCGCAATGCTATATGGTAGACGCGAGCTCGATTCCGACCGGGATTCCCAATTAACGAACACCCCGAAATATCACGATAAGCTCCGTTTTCAATAATGATCCATTGTTCAGGGAGTCCCAGGAGAATGCTTATAAGAAACTAGCGCGGAGCTGGGTATCCCTGTCAGAGTTTCTGCACAGGAATGTTTTCGGCTTCCGCGAAAAGAGTTTTACTCCATTGGGTCCAACCGATTCCGGCATCCGTTTTTACATCATCCTTCGTGAGATGGAAACGTTCGCCTGACTGGAATTCACCCATTCCGAGTTCATCAGTGACAGCATTGGTCCTACCTCGTATTGCTTCATTGTCAGTTTGAATATGGTTTTCGAAGGGAATCCCAGATCCATTTTCATTCCGGCCCGTAGTTTCGCTTAAAGCAATAACTAACACAGATTTGAGAAACCGTTCTACCTCGTCGAAATCTTGCATCTGGTTGCAAAATCTTGTCTGCGTTGCGCATCGAATAACGAACTGCCGAAATTTGGTCATCTTGCCGTTCAAGCACAGCCATCTGGCAACCATTGCTATTAAATGGCTAACGTCTAAGCATATGTAGCACGCCGAAAGTTCGTCACTTATTCTCAACACAATGAAATTATATCCACATTTTTATAGATTGCACTAGGTTCATGCAGTTTGCGAAAATCCGTTTAAAACTGCAGACGACCAATCGTGGTTTCGGTCCACCTAGTCTCAATATATCAGATAAAAAGCTCGCAATCATTACAACGTCCTGACATGTTGGAACCATTTGAAATACCAAAAAGCTCTCGTCTTGGGTAACGCATACACACTGGTACAAGAAAATGTGGCACGATTTGTCTCCAGTTGGCAATTTTAATTCATGGTAAATCCCACCGGTAGCGTCGAGTGTCATATACGATGAAGGATCATTCTTTATCGCAAGCTTATACATGACCATTTGCTTTTCAGACCAATACTCAACAAAGAGGGCACTGATTTCGTGGGTCGATTTTGGAACTACTGAATATTTTGCTTGTCTCAAATTTTCGTTCGGTTCCGTAGTGGCCAATTTTAACCGTTTAACCGATTCTGCTTCCTTTGCTTTCCGGAGGACAGAAGCGTTGCACAACATAAAAGCAAACTCATCGCCAAATTGCATGGGAGTTTTACTCTCCTCGCAGCGCCATGCAGAAGTCTCTTTACGACAATCTATAAGGGCGCTTGCCACTTCACGACGAAATTCCCCTCTCAAATATCTTTTCTTTGTACATGCCCTCTAATGTACACTAAAATACGGCATCTGATTTCTTCGCTGGCTTCGTAAAAGGAGAGTCAACTAAATCAGAATCATATTCGAGATGTGTAAGATTAGAAGTTATCGTACGATTTCGATTTTCTAAAACTCATCTACAATGTGACGCTAAAATAAAATATATCTGAGTGTGAAACCATGCACATGTATATTTTGTAACCAAACTGTTATGCAGAGGGTGGGTCGCTACAGATTTTATTGTTTTCGATCTGTCAAAAAAAAACGCATTGAACTCGTGGACCGAGTATCACCATCATGGTGGTGTAAATATATTCATTTTATTCTAATAAAAATGAGAACAAAACTTCTAATCTGCGATTGACAATTCGAAATAACTAAATCTGTAAATATCATGTGTGGGTAGTTACGTTTGGCGCACATGAGATACATGTCAAGAGTGAGATTTCATATTAATCTGATCCACTAGTAGTTTGTATCCGGTTCACCTGTTTTCATCAATATGCCCCGAAAAGATCTTGATCAGAATTGACATATTTTTGTCTACAATCTTTAAACATATAATACCAGACCTATAGCCTTTAAAGCAATTTTACATTTATGCACAATTAACTAATCTCTAAATGTGCAGAAAATAGCAACCTTACATTTATTCATTATTGACTAAGCCCAAATCGCATATGGAACAGCAACCTTCGCATATGCCTAGCTCTTCCGATTACGAGAGAGTGCTTACACAAACTGTAGAATATTTTGTATTTTTCCTGCACGCACTAATTCTTATTATAGAGATATTATTTTTCTACCACTGTGACAACCACTGTGAAAAGCTAGTTCCGCATTGACATCCATTAATATTCCTTATTAATTCATTCCACTAGTAGGTAAACTATAAATCTTATTGTTGAGATGGCTTTCTTCAGAAAAAAATTTTTTTATTTATACCCCAGATTTGTTAAGATTGCGGTTACCTAAAGTCTTAGATGACTCCCTTCCTTCTCAACCCTGTGCAGGTTGGTGCTGATTTCTTTTATATCGAAGTCCCTTTGACTTTGAGGTCGATCCAAGAAATTTGCAAGTGTCCGTCCGAATTAGAGCCTTAAATTTCATTCTTCAAAAGCTGCCGAAAGATTTCAGGAGTTGTTTATTTAACTCTTTCTCCATACTTTTGTTTTCGACATTTTCAAACTGTGCACATGGGTTAATTATATCTCACACGTTTTTTAATTGGTAAAGATTTTCAATGATTAAAAAATCTAAAAACATTCTCATACAGTAGTATAAGTTGGAGAGTTCTGGCTCAAGATTCCTGTAACCGACCTATACCGACACTCTAGAACCTTCGAAGGTGGGTGTCCGTGCTAAGTTACCGTCGTGAGCTCTGCGAATTCCGGAAGTGACGTCACCGAGACCCCTATTTTCTAGGAATTTATGGGGGATTCTAGGAATTTTCCGCCCGATTCTGGGGATCGCCCGTGATCGAGAACCTTCCAGAAGCTTCGATAGTTCGTGTCCGTGCTAAGTCCCGGTGCATCGCTCACAAAGCCGACTGTTCTCGCGCGACGTTTTGAGCCAGCCCCTTGCCTCCCACCCCGGAAAGCCTTCCAGAAGCTTCGATGGGCCCCGTGCATGTTCGTACAGGTTTCGGACGGCAGCCCTCAGCCTGTTTGACTTCGAAAGTTATCTCGCGGAATTGCGCATCGCTGATGCAGTCCTGCAGGAAGTTTCCAGAACTTTTCTCCCTAACGTTGAACCTTAGTGCGTAGCATCAGTGAATCAGAGAGAGAGAGAGAGAGAGAGAGAGAGAGAGAGAGAGAGAGAGAGAGAGAGAGAGAGAGAGAGAGAGAGAGAGAGACGAGTGGCGTCCCCTTTGAGCGTAGTGCCGAAGAGCAGTTCCAAGAAAAACGAATACCCTCCCCATGCAGGTTTCGGACGGCAGGCGACTCGACCTCGAACGTCATCACGCAGTGGTCGCGCATCAGCCTCCTCATTCCACTGAGAAGCTTCGCGAATTCCCCATTCCCCAGCCTCGTGCAGGTTCGTGCAGCGGCGAGTTCAAAGTCATTCTAGAAAGGTCTATGTATCGGTAGTTCAAATTGCGCAATACCGAACGTTATCTCGTAGAGTCGTGCGTCGAGAATGCACTTCCTCATCCCCCCGAGGTGTCAAATTACTCGTAAGCGCGCGTGGCGCAACTTCGTCGTCGAAGGAGGAGGGCTAAGGTTCGTCCGAATATTCCAGAACTTAAGTCGCTCCGTCTGGAAGATGCATGGACCTTGACATCGATTCCAGAAATTTCTGTCGGCGGTTCGATTCCTAGAAATTTGCGAGACCTCCCATCTCCATTTTAGCCCTTAAGAGTTTCCTAAGAACTGTAACAAAAATCGGAGGTATAGGGTTCCAATGACAAGAATAATTCTCCATACATGTTCATGTAGTCGAATTTAAAATTTTATTGATTACAGCAGTGTGTATTTGAGCGAATGGAATAAAGATGACTTGTTATCTGGTTGCTGGATTCCCCAGATCCTTCTCTTTGACCTTGATTCGAGGCTGTATTGCCAGAAGAAGAATCTCCCGCAGCATTAGCACGATTTGGTCGTGCAGAATTTTCATTCATTCCGAATAAATTGTTGTTATCTAAAGTGACACCATCGCGTCTTTCGGATAGATCCGCGCTCCGTACCCATTCGTGGTACCGATCTCTTCGAAGCTGATCTCCCTCCCTCATATCTCGTTCTCGTTCTCCTTTCCCATGCGAATGCCCCATTTTTAGGTTAAGTTTCACAGATGCTACCTCAAATGATTTTCGTTGCAAACTAATTTTATGATATATGTAGTTGTGTCGTTACTTGTAACTGAATATTCTAGAAAATTCGTTCTCGATTTCGCAATTCGGGTAGGTGCCTTATTGCACGAACCGATGCAAAACAATTCCAGGAAAACCTTGAAACCTTCGTATAAAAGGCCCTTCGATGATGCGCAGCGATCATTGTTTGTTAAACCTTCAAGTGCATTATTGGTATTAACGAGATGGATTCTGCAAAGTATAAAAAGTTGATCGAGATTATGGAAGGAGCGTATAAACTTCTGAAGAAGGGTTCATCGGTGGCAGAAATTGTAAAATGGACGAAATTTGGCCCTCAAAATATCAGACTTCTGAATAAAATTCTGAGAAACGTTGCTCTTACGATCGGAGAGAAAACCAAAATTTTAACAACGATCGGAATCCTCAAATCTGTGAACGAAAAATTTAAACAACAACTTCAAAAAAGAGGTGAAGGAACAGCGAGAGAGAAAAGAAGTGACAGAGTGCGTTGGGATGACTTGGAATCTGCCTTAGGGGGAAGAATAAGGACTGGAGTCATTGCAAACTTGCGGCACAAGGACTTGGGACGTTTCCTGGAAGATTCTAGAAAATTGTTCATTGCTAGAGTTAAAAACGCACTTCGAAAGGACGGAAATCTGAAGGTGAACATTGTCTTGTCTTGTAAATTTGAAACCATGAAAGCTGATGAGATCGTTGAAGAACTAAAGTTTTTCAACACTAAAAACGACGTTATTCTACCATCCACCGATATCAGCGAATGGTTAAACAGAAATGTGCGGGAAAAAATACTGGCAAAAATTGAAGACATTCAAGAGAGAGAATCAGGCTGGTCATTGCTTGAAATTATAAACTTGGCGGTGAACATCAACAAATATATTCCAATACACGACGGCCTGTCTACCTTTATTTAATTACCGAAGGACGTGCAAAATAAGAAAGCAGTCGTGAACATTAGGAACAACGATCCGTACTGTTTTCTCTGGTCCCCAGAGAAACCCCACTTCAGCTCAGTGCTAAGGTACGAAGGTATAAATTTTCTCATTGGCTTAAAGGATATTTCGAAATTCGAGAAGATGAATAATTTAGTAATTAACGTTTACGGCACAGACCGTGATAGTGATAATGAGATAGTACCAATTTATCTAAGTCAGCAAAAATCAAACAAGGAAGCAATACATTTACTCATGTTAGAAACAAAAATTTATTCGAATGGAGATGACGTGGACATGGAAGACGGTAGTGTTTATCACTTTGTTTGGATTCGAAATCTATCCCGTTTACTGAGTTCACAAATTTCAAAGCATCATGGTTGTGCCAGACTGTGTGCCCGATGTCTATGTCACTTTAGATTAGAAAGCTCTTTCGAAAAACATAGACTCGATTGTGCAAATATAAGTAAATGCAGAGTCGTATTACCCGATGAAAAAGATAAAATTATGAAATTTAAAAATTATAAGTATAAAGAACCTGTTCCGTTTGTCGTTTATGCTGACATCGAGTGTTTGTTAGAGCCAATTGCGGATAGGTCTAATTCGTTAAAGCGTACTTTCAGTATAGCGTACTATTTACAATGTAACTTTGACGACTCTATCTCTAAATTTAAAGTTTATCGTGGAAAAGATTGTGTGGATTGGTTTATAAATCAATTAAAGGAATTAGCTCAAATTATAGAATTTTACCTAACACGTATCGTACCAATGGAATCTCTAAATTTCAATCAAAGAAATGAATTTTACTTGGCCAGGATTTGTCATATTTGTGAAAGACCGTTTACACCTCAGGATGCCAAGCATCGTGATCATTGTCATTTTACAGGCAAATAACGCGGTGCTGCACATCAGGGGTGTAATTTGAACTATAAGAATTCACATATCGTTCCTGTCGTATTTCATAACTTATCTGATTATGACTCACACTTTTTGATTCGAGCTCTAGCTACATCTTTCGAGGGTTCAATGAATCTCTTACCAGTAAACAAAGAAAAATATATATCTTTCACGAAGAGCATCAAAGATACGATTATAAATTATCAATTTATTGATTCGTTTAGTTTTATGCCGTGTATTATTGATAAATTAGCATCATATTTGAAAGTTGATGAGAAACTAAATACACGTAATCATTTTAATAGTGTAGAGGAATTCTATTCATTGACAAGAAAAGTTATTTTTCCCTACGAATATATTGGTAATTGGAAAAAACTCAAATAGGATCAATTACCAGCAAAAGAAGAGTTTTATTCAAAATTAAATAACGGAGGAATTTCAGAAGCAAATTATGATCACGCTTGTAATGTTTGGCAAACTTTTTGTGTTAAAACATTACGTGATTATTCTGATTTGTATCTGAAAACCGATATTGTCCTTTTAGCTGATATCTTTGAAAATTTTAGACATAATTGTTACGCCATATACAATTTAGATCCTCCACACTATTACACTGCACCGAGCCTTGCTTTCGGCGCTATGCTCAAGTGTACGGGTGTTGAACTTACTGCTGACGGATGTAGAGATGTTGTTGTTTATCATTAAAACTTCAGGTGATTCCTTATCGAGTACTACTTGGCTTCATATGAATGCTGTTAAGTATGTATGTAGACTTTCCGTACGAGCTAAATAATTCTATACTGTTGTGATAGCAGCCTTAGCCATTTCTGGTACTGAAAGTTCGGTTTGAACGGTAGCTTCACGTACAAAATGTATTTGATTGTGTTGTGTATTCGTGAATTACTAATACCATCCAGAGTACATGTAGCTAAAGAAGGATAAGCAGCCAGCGCCATCCGTCGTGTAGAAAAGTAGATAGACGTAACAAGACAACGACGACGATGACGGACTTGAAATAAAATCATGTCGCTTTCCGTCTCAATACTCCCTGATCTCGTACATCAATCTCATTGATTTTGATGGCAATTAATTCAGAACCCTCGATTCCTATAGTGAATGTGTCAATAATTTTTTCTCACACATAGCCGTTCATAAGTTATTTGATTCCGAACATAGGTACAAGAGATGCTTCGAGTAAAGAGTCTAGGCGGGTCGTGCCCTGTACGACGGGTTGCCTGTACGTGGCGCGAGACTCCACCGAGTCTCTTGATGTGTACTTCGTCGTTCGAGACGCTGGTTCCGTCGGGGCTGCTGCATAAGCATTTTCTATCTTCTAGGGCGTATGCTCTCATAAGGCAATGTTCCTTATGATTCTCCGTAGTACGATAGCATAGAAACCTAGGGTTCCTAGCTCCTTTGTGCTTCTTCGAAGACTTCGTATTGAGATAAGGACTAAACTGTTGAGTGCGGACATTGGTAAGCGCGGGGTCCTCAACTTTCCACGCCTGGAGACTGCTTCGAAGAAATAACACCTCTTTGACCCATAGTATGACTGTGGAATATGACCGCGGAATACAACAATAGATTTAAAACATAATTTACTTAAATATATTGCTGTTCCAAATATATGAAGTGAAATTCGTAGAGTGTACTATTATAGGTGAAAAATTATAACTTTTAATAAATGATTATGAAAAAGGCGTTTTCGTCAAAATTATACCACGTGAGTATATTTGACGCTCAAAACCAGCATCAAGTGTCATGATAAAATTGCACCCTAAGACTTTGTCGCGAGATGAGCGGTGAGGTAAGCGGCAACGTACCCCGCTAAGGGCCAGTTGATGCCTTGACGCCAATCAGCCTCGGTCCTAATCTCTCCCGCGTCGATCATCTCTCGCTGGTTCTTCTTGAGATTAGGTAAGCACGTGCATACAATACTCGCGACATGAGGCATAGCAAAAATAAAACAACAAAATCAGAACCAACAATCAGAAACAGAGAATTCTTAACAGTGTTGGCCCTTGAGTTGGTCGGATCTTAGCTGGATTATTTTTTACATTCGCGTTTTTCCACGTACCATTACAGTTCTCGCCGAGCACCGGACAAGGTAAAATTTATCACTTCACACAATATATTTCAAAAATATTTAAAAGCTATACGTATGAAATGTGGCACTTTGAGAAAATAATAATCTTAGGTTGGTTTGTGGCCTCAAAATCGTTGCACGTGTCACTTAATCCCTTAACTTACAAAGTCATGTCAGAGACGTGGTTTGTCGACCGGGCCAAATGTAAATAAAACATTTCAAACACGTTGTAGAGGTGAGCGGGTATGCAGACATACTTTCAGAGACAAATTAGAAAAGTACCATTCACAATTGATCGTATTTAGTAATTATTTACCAGACATCTTGCAAAGTAAAGTTAGTTGTACCATATACATGTATTTACAAATCATAGGACGTCTGCGATTTGCACTTCGAACGCTCAGCCAAACCGTGAATGGCTTGACGTGTGACCAATCTAGCAGTCACTTACGGCTCGCGCCATCGGGAACCTAAATCGTAAGGTAAGGGGTTAACAAGCGTGACCATAGAGGGTTAACGAGAAACTGACGCAAGAAGCCGACAATTCGTCCTCTATTTTCCCTTTTTCTATTTTTTAAGGAGAGGAGCGATGAATTCACCAGTGTTAATTTTTGACGGATCGGTATTATGAAAAATCGGACGGACAAAAATGACGGACGATTATTGACGACGAATTAAGAATATTCCCAGAGTTAATAATTAGAATTAGTCAACACCCTTATGAAAATGAATAATGCCCTATAAAACGAAAGGCTGAGTGTCTGTGCAAGATGGTACAAAATCCAGATGGCGTATTCCGGAGGGCTGCTGTCTCGACGCGCAATACTGCGAAATGACGTTCAAGGTTAAATTAGCTTGTAGATGAGGGCTGCTGTGTCGAACGTGCACCAATATGCACGAGGTCAGGGAGAAAGAAAGGTTCTAGAAACATCTCCGGGATTTTAGAGGAAAGGGGTTGCAGCGAAATACCATTCGAGCAGACCGTCAGCACTAGGAACAATTTTGCAACAATTTAGTACGGATACGAACCGTTGAGGGTCTAGAAGCTTCGAGAAGCTTCTCGATCATGCGCAGTTCCTAATAGCGAGCGTCAAAATTCCTGGAATAAAACGCAAACTTTCTACAATTCACCTCGAACTCCCGGAATCGGAATTTGTTGCGTAGCTTTGTATTGCCTCTCTCATATTTGTCCATTGATAGACTGGGTAAGACGATCACTTTGAGTCGTATAATATAATATATTATTAGCGCTCTCAATGATATTTAGCCTTGTTTATGAGCCCTATCATCTAATCGAGAAAATAAAATAAAACGGCTATGGTGTAATGAAAATAATAAAGGACTAACTGTAACAAGGCGTATCGTACCTTACGGTTCGAAGTGTACGTCTTTATCGCTCGCTAGCTATTTGGCGAAAGGAGCGACAATTACAATATACCGGTGCTACCTAGGTTTAGCAACGAGGTGGGAAAGAGGCTATTCGTCATAGAAAGACGCCGAGCGGGGAAAACACACACACACTCACTCTAAACGATCACACTTATACGTTACAACTGATATCAACGAGAATACCCTACTATGCCATACAATGGAACTTGAGCTTTTCTTATATTTGGCAGGTGCTAGTCGTAATGAGTATTTGAAACTTAATATTCAACGAATATTGCATTTAGGTGTATGACCACCATAACTACATACCTGACAGCTGCACTGAAAATAAAAATGGTCAAGTTTACTATTTCTTAACTATTTTTCGAGGTTCCGAAATGACTCAAATATAGTTTATAGTAAACTTGGCTTAGTTACGATGATCACAATTATTAGTAATATTTACAACATATTAATACTATTTGGTAATAGTACGATTGATCAAGTTCGTATTTTACTATTTTTTAGATGGTAATACCTACCATAAATCGTATAGTCAGATATAACTTTTCCAGTCTTATGAATAACGAAACGGTCTAGTTAATTTGACCAAATATGCAAGTAAAATTAGTATTTTTAAATAATTTTTGTTAGTTGCTTTAACAATAAAATATTTGTCAACAACTACAAGCTGTTTATATTTTTTCCACTGTTTGAATATGTTGTTCGGATATTTCAGTACGAAAGAATATTAAATAGTTTACTTGATTCTAAGAGTTTATATGGAAGCAGTGCGATGCATTGGACCACTAGAAGCTGTACGTTAGTAGCTTTTATCGCTTCTTCGTCTCTTTTTTCAGAATTCTATAACAAATAAAGTTTGGGGTTTATTGGCTCGTTGACCCGACTCTGCTTGCGGGTATGCCGGTCCTTCTGCTGATCGGTTGCTGTAGTAGGATAAATATATTTTTTTTACCATAAATATGCGAAAATATTTACCCTTGACTTCCATGGGTAATTATAATTACTGTCCATAGTAGATTTTAATTTTTTTAAAGTGAATTTGACTTTTTGAAATTAGTACAGTAATTTACTATGAAGTTAGTATTTGTCTCGTCAGAACAATTAGGACAGAAAGTTGTTGTTTTCTTTAAACTCCCTCATGCCTTTGATCACTAAATTTGATGTCTTTTATCTGAATAACAACCCTAATAATTTTGCAGCTAATAATTCTCTAACTATTCTAATATTTAGATTCTTCTTTGTTGGACTTTTGTAAACTATCAAAGCGTTTAAAACTGGAATTCGCAGAAGTTGAATGCCAAGTTTTCAGTACCATTTGATTCCTTTTCCAATTGTAATGACATAAGAAGCGTGAGCAAAAGTGTTGTTAAGAAATTTGATAGAGTCTGGTAAATTGATGTGTGAATTACTCAAGCAGCTAACAGCTGCAATGAAAGCTTTCATCTATTCAGGTCTACACGCGAAACAGAAGAAGCTACTGAAGTAATAAAAAACAAGAGAATTTCTGTTTGGATCAGAACTATCGCAGTGTATCAAGTCTTGGATTCTGTTTCAAAAACTGTAGAGTTACTAGAAAGTAAGCGAACAAAAATAGCTAGTTCAATTGCATCCTTGAAAGCTTTGAAGTCGAGAGGGAATTCTCGCGAGTAGTCGGGTCCATAACAGCAGCATGTCCTGCCATTCAATACGGATGGCTATACTCGAAACCGTTGGAAAGGTAACAGTGTTTAGCTCTCTTGAAAAATAACACAGATTATGAAGGGTCAATTTCGATTCCATCTCTTCCAGCAAATTTAGTTTGCTGGAAGAAAAATATTCGAAGGTCAAAAAATCCAATCAGACAACATAGTTGTGTAATGGAGTTATTCTCGGATACTTCAACTACAGGTTGGGGTGCAGCATGAAACGAGGAAGTTACTTGGGGTATGTGGAATGAAACGGAATTGAGCCAGCACATTAACTATTTAGAACTGATAACAGCCTACTATTTTTGACTGACTTGCTTCGTTTCAAATATGAAAAATTGTGAAATTTTATTACGCATTGATAACACGAATGCTGTCTCTTATGTTAATCGAATGGGAGGTGTTGAATATCCAAATCTAAATAAGATAACTGAAACAGCGGAATCTTTGAATATTCGCCTCTTATATTGCTTCTAAGAGGAATATCGAAAGTGATAGGGGCTCAAGGATAAATATTGATACAGAATGAAAACTTGCATCTTGGGCTTTTCGCACTACTACTAGCCAATGGGGTTTTCCAGATGTAAACTTGTTTGTATCAAGGATTAATAGAAAATATAAAAAATTTGTTCATGGCATCGCGACCCAGAGGCTTTCTACGTTGACGCGTTTACCCTTGAGTGGCATAAATTTAAATTTTATACATTTCTGCCTTTTGCTCACATTTTAAGAGTTTTAAGGAAAATTCAGCAAAATCAAGCCCAGGTTATTTTATTTGTGCCTGATTGGAAGTCGTAGCCATGGTATTCCTTATGGATTTCCATGTTGGTGACACAGTTCAATAGTTTTTCAACCTAATAATAATATTTTTTTGTCTCTATCCAGGGAAATCCAACACCCACTTGCAATGACAATGCATTTTCATTGCAAGTGGGTGCTGGATGGGTTTGAGGCAGTACCTTAAACCAATCTGTGACTGGGCAAGTTTCTGTGCTGAAACGGAATGCGATACTTTTAACCCAAAGATCGACAAAGTAGTAGACTGGTTAAGTAGTAAATTAAATACGTACAGATCTTTTACGTACGTTTTTTATTACGGGCGAAAAACTGGGAACAAATAGCATTATATGCAGATTAATGAAAGGAATTTTTTATAAAAGACTTTCTAAGCCGAAGTACGACCAGATATACAGCCTGGATCTAGTATTAAGAAAATTAGAGACGCTTCACCCTCTAGATGAGTTAATGTTATTTGATTTAACGGATGACCTATTAATGCTACTTGCTTTAGGGACGGTTCACCGGAAGCAGGCTTTGTCAATAGCTAGACCGGGTACATATCAACCTCTACTAGTTTGGCCAGAGTTGGAGGCAAGTCCAACACTATGTATAATGAGAACTTTAGAGAGATATCTACTGATAAATATTTTTAAGAGGTAATTGTGATACTTTGTTAATCACATCAAGACAACGCTATAAACCAGTATCTAAAGACACGATAAGTCGCTAGATTTGTGTCTTCTAGCCAAATGTGGCATTGGCAAAGAATATGCGCCGACGAGCATTCGTCATACTGCAACTTCGGTCGCCTGGAAGAAGGGTGTTAATATCAACATAATTAAGAGTGTAGCCTAATGGTCAGAGCCTTCAAAGGTGTTCACTCATTTTTATATTAGACCGATAGTTAATGATAAGAATTCTTTTGCTAAGGCAATACTAAAAAATGAAGTAGGAGAAACGGGGGCTATTCCCTCACCTTTTTTTCAGTTGCATTTTTCGTTAACAAAATTTCGTACTTTTCGTAAGTATTATTGATCATTGTTTAGTGTATTGTATGACTTTTATAGTACGCAGAGTTTTATACGCGTGAAAAATGAGTGTCATTTGTAATAAATCAAAAAGTAAAAAATGTGAAAATCAGAAATCTGAAAAATGTCGGGGTAACTCCGTCACCTTCTTGGGGCTATTCCGTCAATCTGCTGTTAGTATTAAATAAAACATACTACAATGTTTATTATGAAGTGGATGTATTGATAAGATGTTTTTTTTATTACAAGTTCGTAAAATACGTATTGAATTTTGTACGAAATATAGTTTTTAAGTCGGAATGTAATCGGGGTTATGAGAGTCCGATATTTGTTGCAAATCCTGGGTTGATTTTCGGGTTCTTCTCTTTGAAATTCTTATACAACACAAATTTCTCCCATACATTATTTATATTTTTATATTTCACAATATATTCAAGATGCATTATGCAACTGAATATTTGTTTATTGTTAACGTTACATAAGACACCGACTAGGAGTGACGAATTTGCCCCGGAGGTTTCTTTTAAAATATTTTATTGATTAACAATTTACAATTCCAGGAATGGAATTATTCTCATCGGATTCTTATATTATTATCATTACTAAAAGCGAGGAACTCACCTTGGACAATTAAATCTAACTTCTTTCTTCGAAAGAAGAAAAAAAATGTGTGCTCGAAATTCCACTTTGCCGGGAGTAGGAACTACATTTTGCCTCGTGGCATTAGCTACATAACCTTTAATTTCATTAAACGCCGTTGATAACACTTACCTATAGAGACATATTTACAGTAGGTAATTCTATGTTTCTAGAATTTACCATTGTTGAGATAAAGGGGGGTGACGGGTTTACCCCGATGACGGAATAGCCCCGGTCTCCCCTACGATATTTTGTTTCATGTTATTTTTTTATGTTCTTTTTCTTTGCATAAATAAAGAGCGTTACGTACACAAATAAAGAGTGGTACAAATTTTTTATATAAACATCTACATTGTGATCGCGATAACGAGACACGAGGCATCGAGGTGGATCGAACGAGTCCGCCGAAAGTGGATGAAATGCGAACACTATGCCGAATGTGTCATTCGAGAAGATCACAGTCCATCCATATATGGGTTTTAAAAATTGTTTTATTTTGTTAAAGTAACGTAAAATAACGTTTCTTTTCCACCCTGTACTGTTTCTTTAAATATTATTACGCAAAGACGGCGACGCGGGGCTAGTAGGGTTCCTCCATGCGCATGTTTGAAGTTTGGGGCTGAAGATTTTAGCGACATCTGCGTACTCGAGACGTGCTACTTCATCCGCCTTCGGCGGACTCGTTCTATCTACCAATTTGTCAGGAGCATCGAGTAAAGATGTGCCTAATCTGCTCCGGGCAGAATTAAGTTAAACTTTAAATCAGTCTTCTTTACACGTAGTTTATTAAAATTATTTTCTTCTAAATACAGCATGTGTGAAAAATCAAATGGTCAAAAATTTGTCCTTTTTTCCCTGAGAAAAACTTTTCCTAATTTCGTCATTTTCACCTCTATGATTAATTCAACTTTTTATGGTTGATCCGATTGCCTTACTTTTTTTTATTGAAGTCTGGTCCTTGAAGTTTCAGAAACTCACTGATTTTTGCCTGCAATTCGGCAAAAAAATTAATAAAAACTATACATATTGCATTCTTCTTTTTCTGAAGCTATTAATATGTTTCTAGGCAGTGCTATATTTATGCTAAAGGTCTGAATGCTCTAAAAACTGCATGAACATCTTTGTTATAACCTACAGTTTCCAAATATATGCGACTTTTTTAAATTTGATGAAGTCAAAATAAAAAGACGTCGATCCCATTCGTTGGACCCCAGAGTACACTCCGTGTACCTGAAAAGGAAGTGTACTGTCGAAGGGTTAAACATATTTATAAACCGGACTTAAATAAAGTATTATTAACGCCACATTAATCCTATTTGAAATGAATAAAAATATTCAAATATAGAATTCCTAGACTAACAAGGAAGGTACCTCAGGTGTCGTCCTTCGATTTTGTTCGTTTTTAAATATTTTATTCTCTATCAAAATTTAAGAGACACGTGTTTTTTTAATTGGCGGTAAAACGGTTTTAGGGGGTGTAATCAACCCCCAAAGTTAGGCTCCTTGAGCGCGATTTTCGCAGTTTCGCATTTTTCCTGTCGAGATATTTAAATGGAGCTAATTGGAGAATAATGCTCATGATGAATAATGAAAAATGCATTTTAGTCGGCTTTTTTTTTGGGCGGGGGGGATGCATAAACATTTGTAGCGGTTGAAAAGTGCGAAATTTTTCGTAACAAAAAAACGATCGATTTGATTTCGATAAAACCAATTGCATTTGAAAGTACTCTAAAAGTAGGAGATAAATGTTTTTACGTTTTCCGGAAAAACGTCACTTAAGGGGTGAACCACCCTTATGCCGGTGCAACCAATTTCTCACTAAAGCGGTACTATCTTGCTTCAATTTGCCTTCCCGTTTATTAGAAACCTATTTTTATGTGTTAATTATGAAGCTTAAGGGGTTAGACTACTGTGACTAGCGTCGAAACCGGCTAATTTTTGGAAATTTATTTCGGATAAACTACAAATGAAATATTTTTAATTTTTTAATATGTTTTCATGCATATCTTAAGGAGTGTGTATAAAAATATTCATAAAAAAATATTGAAATTTCCGATCGCGATCGGTCGGTGTACACAATTTCGCAAATATGGTTGATCTGAATCAAAAATAAAAAATATCCTCATTAACTATATGGTATTAGCTATGGCATGACGGAGCTTTTTTCTTTTTTTCTTCTTAGGTTATGAGAAAAAAATTCCTGAACTTTTTTCGGAGCTATAATGCGTGTTATTATTATTCATAAATATTGCAAAAAAACGTTTTGACAAAATCGTCGGTCACGCCTAAACTGGTATTCCCATGAACATGTGTAAATATCCATTATCAAATTTAAAGATTTCGATAGCCACTACGGCTTACATAACACTTATTACAAAATTTGCACTGAAATATTCTTGTTCTAGTCACCAACGATTACATTCCACTAGTTTCAATATTAAAAAAAACAACAATTTAAGCATTTTTTATTTAGGATAAAATTGGAGAGCTACCTCTGATGATCCTGGATGGTCCTCAATAGGACGCCAGAAATGATGGTGCCCAGAAAGTTAATCTACTTGTTATTTTACACAAAAAAGACGTTGTCAATTATTTATTTTTTTCACTTTTTTGAAGACGGCCATAACTTTATCATAACGTCAAATATTGAAGTTCTTCAATGGTTTCTTCAAATTTCTACCGCAAGCCATCGTTCATAGAAACGCACCTCTTAATGCCACATATACATATATTATATGTTTGAAGATATTTCTTTTTTATTTATTATTATTTTAATTTTTTCTACAAATACTTAAACATGTACATACATATGTACTTTGTAATGATATAAAAATAATAATTTCATGAAAAAAGAATTCCAAAATCATGCTTTCATTTTAAGGTTCAAAGTGGATATAACATCTTAAGTATAGTGTTCGATCAACAGCTCAGGGAGAATAAATTAATATGGCATTTGATTAATGGATATACCATCGCTCCGCATCACTTGATAATTTGATTCCATTCGTTTTGAACCAGTTAATTCTCACTTATCTCAGCCAGCATAAAAAGAGCCCTTAAAGATTTATTAAAGAGCTTTCAATTCTAAGCATCGTGCCTGAAAAGTTAATCAGAATTAGAATATTCAAATTGGTTTTTCACTTTAGATTACAGTCATAAAAGTTTTGTGTTTCGCTTTAAGGAGGGATTCTCGTTTGACGGATCAAAAACATTGATTACTTCTTACATTTTCTTAAAGTATAACCTTTTCGAAAATATATTCCTAGAATTTTAAGATGAAATTAAATAGAAAGTATGAAATTACATACCGTTTAAGGTTGTGCACCAGGAGGAGAAATTGTACCATGCGACACATTTAACAACTCTTAGGTTATCACGGGCAATAGAAGTTAAATAACGGTTGGAATTCGTATCATTTATGAAATTATGAGTATGCTAAATATAAGTAAACAAACGTTCCACGAATGTTTTTTGTGTGTCCCACTGTAATCGTGTGAGTGAGAAAGAAGTTTGAATTCCACATGCCAAGAGTTTAGTGCTCTGTCGAATTCTAAATTAAACTTAAACGTGGAAAACGATTATAAAATAGATCGAAGACATGCCAGAGAAAGTGCAAACCGCACAGATAGATTAAGAAACGAAAATTTCACGGTGCAGACATACTTTCGAGAATTAAATATAATTCGAATAAGTCCCTAACAGAAATTGTATATGGACCATAACCGGATACAAGCTAGTTTTTCCTACTTCTGCGTAAGCGCTAAGTAGGGAATTAACCTAGCGCCCGAACCGAAACGTGACGCATGCTCCATCTAGCCACTAGTTATGTATCTCAAACTGTCTATGTCATAAGCAATTTTCCAGGCCAATTCCCTAATATCCATGTTAACATATACGATTGACTCAGAATGTCGTGGAAACTATTTTGATATTCATTGAATAAAAACATGAAATATGTAATTGACATAATGGTAAAATTTTATGAGTAAAAGAACATTTACAATGCTCGATCTGCGGATCAATGCCGAAGCGTGTAGCCCTCTCGGTCAAGCGACGTAGGCAATCCCGGAGGCCCTGGAGATCCGCCAAAGCAAACAACGAGGATAGGAAACGACGAAGACACCAGTTCGAGCCAGGGGACGAAAACGTGCGAATCCGAGTAAGAGTTGTGAGTGCCGATTTATTTTGGGGTTACTGTGAGACCTGCTTGAGTGAGCACTTTAAGAGTTTGATTGAGTTCTCTTTTTGTCATTTCTCCTCTATTCCCTTTATTTGTATTTTTTAAGTTCTCTTCCGAAAAATTGCGAGCCGTCGCACGTGGACTGTCATTTCTTTGTCCCTTCCTTCTCCATTTGCCTTTTTGATAGTGTAAAACCAGGTAATTATTAAGAAGCCGTTACGATCGAGAATCTTCTACCCTGAAATCCCCGGCCTCGCCCTTGCTAGGCATGGCCTAGGCATGGGCCTTTGAGTGAAGGAAAGTAAATATTCGAGGATTCTCGGAGGTCACTCGACTGTGCAACATAGTGATTGTAGTCGGCGCCTAAGTCTTGTTTTGCAAAAGTTATATAGTGCCGACCCTGCCCTCCTGCCTCTTGCCTAGCTCTCCTTCTCGCCGAGCTGTTTAAAGTCCCCAAACCTGTTGCGACACTGCGTGCTCCCGAGCGACCCTCCAATTGTTATTATTTTGATTCTGTGTAGTTTGTTATTAAGTGTTCCAAGTTAATAATATTTCGAGTTGTTATCTTTTAGTCTATTATCTTTTCTGTTCTTTTGTCCTGGCAATTGCATTTATTAATTATAATTCAGTGCATCTACCCCGTGATCCCTTGTTTCAGAAGACACTCCCCCCGAATATAGGTGAAATTTCTCAAGACTGACCCTCGACTTGGGCTCGACTGAGCCCAGGATTAGGTCACAGGTTAATTTTCAAAATTGACTTTACTTTTTTTGTGTATTCACAGTAAGGTAACCCTTTAACTCTTGGGGTACTGGTGAACGCCTAATTCGGATCCAGATTCGTTTCTATAGTTGGGAAAGAGCCAATCGCGATGTAGTTTATTATTTATGCGTCTGGTGCTCGCCATGCTGGGTCCTAGCTAGGTTTCCATTATCAAGAGACTCGGTCGAGTCTCGCGCCAAGTACAGGCAACCCGCCGTACAGGGCACGGCCCGCCGAGACTCTTTAC
>JAYRCB010000721.1:0-13403 GCA_036026315.1 Trachelus stipa | reverse complement strand
TACTTTTTGTTAAAGGAATTCACAGCACTCCTGTACTTGGCGTAGTTTTTTACACGTAAGTGTTTTTGGGGGATTAAGAATGACCAGACTCAGTTCGACCGAGACCTTATCGATATTGGGAAAATGACTAGGAAATTTCTATTAGGGTTCTAATTCTATGTCCCCTAATAACGACATTTCTAAGCAATGAAAGTGTCCCTTTTTTTGTTTCAGAGCGTTACAAGTGGAATTATCATACCAACACGTCGACAGTATCATTATTCGACGCAGTACATACAACTATTGCTAATTGAGCAAATATGGAATACAGATGGGGAAAAGTTCATGTCAAATTTGAAAACAGTAATTACTCCTTTAAAATTCGCAAATGATTGGATATATCCTTTTCTTAAAAAAAAATGCTTGAAATACGCATTGAAATAATTCGTGTGGCTCATTTGTGAACAAATTTTTAGTGCTAGGTTAATTTTTAACACGTTACTGTGACCTACCAAGTTTCTATAAAACATCATTATTTCTTTTACTCTCATTGAGAATTATGATTAAGGAATTGGGAAAGTACGCATATTGGTTCAGTGTAACACTTAACAAAAAATATTTTATCGGATAATGAGCAATAAAATTTGAGACGCATTGCAAATATATAATGCAGAGTGTACGTAAAATTCAATACCGGTCCCCTTAACAAAATTAGAGAATCCGTTCTAAAGGTTTTGGATAGGCTATAGGTTTATACGGTGTATGAGTATTAACTTATGATTAGCAGTGCGTTAAAAAATAATTATAAATGTAAAAAATAATTTATAAATAGATTTGTGTTATCTATATTTGTTGTCGCAGTTTTACGTTTAACAAAGTATTTACAAGAATTGATGCTTTTGAATAAATTATGCAATCCATTTTGAAGTCCCTTAATTTATATTGCTTGTGCCCCACATTCAGAATTACAGGTATTGATGTCCCCGACAATTACAGATGTGGCATTAAAATTCAAAATTAAACTTGTAAGAAAATAACGCTATAGAAAAGTTCGTCATGAATTTTTAATCAGTCGTATACGTCGTGTCACATAATGCAAAATGAAATTCACTGTTTCGCTATGTAAAACGATAGCATAATGCTTTTCACGAATCACTGAGAGCATGCATAAATCATTGACGTAAAAATATTCTGGAACAATGAGAAGTAACGACACGAATTTTTTACATTTATTTATGTATATTTTTATGATTACACAACGGCCCACCTCGGCTAAATATTTTATACACGCCTGTAAAATCCGTTCTCAAAACTTTCAGGTTTCGAATGTATATCACGATTTCAAGAAACCTTCTGAGACTCATTTAAGAGTTATCTGACAGAGAAAAATGGCGAACAGACAACTACAGAATGACATTTCCACTTTTCTCTTAGGAAAATTTCATAAGTTTTCACGTAGATTCTAGAAAGACAATACTGTATAGAACTACGAATTGATACGTAATTTACACCCTGTATCTCATTGAAAAATTAACATCTCCCAAATAAAAATTTTGTTGTATGACATCAATTTATATGAAGTCTGGGATCACTTAAATAGAAAAATATTAAAAAATTACTTTTCGACACCTGTTCATGTAAATTTGTATAATTTACATGGGCTCTTGTACACCGGGAATGCATCTCATTATGGTATCTCATGGTCTTATTAATATTGGAGTGAGAGATATTAATCTGAGATGCATAATAGATATCTTATACGAGCAAGTTTCGAGGTTCATCACAAATCTATCTGTGATAGTTATTTTTATGGTATAGGAAGTCACAAAAAGATGGCACTTCTAAAATATGTTTTTTTTGTAACAGATGATACCTATTAACAAGGCATAAGAAAGAAATACTTCGCATGCGTAAATAGACTATATTTTCTTTTTCATGAATTATTTACTTTTTCAAATATTTTTTTAACTTTCTAGTTACTTTTACACACATTCTTTCGAAACCACCCGTACGGAAAGAAAAACTGTATAAAACGATTAGGAAACTTGCTATTTAAAACTATCGAATATTTATCAATATTAAGTTAGCAAACTATTTGAAAAATATCGTAACCATTTATATAATTTATTTTTCTGCGTAAATATTATTAAAAGAATCGTTTAACATGCTGAATACCTTAAAAATGCGTATGGAAATCACTCTAAGTACCGACAAACTATATTTCCCCACTCACCTCTCAATACCCATTATATTTCGCTACCTTTGTAAAATCGGTCATGATTAAACATAATATATTCAAGTAATCGTATAATTCTCATAGTAAAATCAATGTTAATAAATTCATAATATTATATGCGTCCTGAACTACTTAATGTAAATAAAAAACAAGCAAAAATAGTACATTATGATAAAAGTGCGGGAATGTATGATTCCCACACACTCTGAACTTATCAAGAATGGACCATTTTATGCTTATTTTTTGGTGCATAAATTGCGAACTTTCCGTACAGCGTTGCAAAAAAATACATTTCTCATGATTCGTATTGTATGGACCTTTTCAAGTGCATCACTCTTACGAGTGTAAATGAACGCGAAAGCATGAAGTAGCTGACTCGGCAATAGCGCGATAGGCAATATCGAGAAGAACGATAAAAGAATCCACAGTTCTCGTAAGGCGTTAGCGTAGAATGGGCGTGCGACGATGTATCGACAACGTTGTATAGTGAATAAATATTAAGTTTCTTATTGTTCCTACCCGCGTGTTCTACTCTCTGATTTCCACCAAAGTAAAATAAAATTAATTCCTATACACTTTTGGGGGCTTGTCCGGGATATCTAAAGAATTCGCGGGTGTAGGAGCAATTACGACGAAAGAGGAGGCGCGTTGGAGGGAAACAAAAAGTGACAAGACGAGAGCAACCGCGTTAATCTTCACGCGTAAAAGACGTGACGTGACGAAAATACGACTGAAAACAGTACGATTCACGAAGTTGTGGATAAAGAAAGTGGTCTGGCCGTCCAGGTAAATGTGTCTGTGTCTCGTGAACGTGAAACGGCCTTGTATAAGCGTGAAAAAGGGTTAGCAGAGCGAGAGCTCGTCTTGTCGCGACTTGAAATTGAGCTGCTGGGTAGAGCTCAAGAGATCGATAATCGAGATACCGATGGTCGAGATGGGGATGCGATGTTAACCAAGGCAGCAAACGTACCAACGACGCGGACACCGACGATGAGATCACGAACGAAGAACGTTCGAGTGCAGCAGCAGCTATTACGACGAAAATAAAAATAACAATGCTAATAGATCTCCTTAGTTTTTTTCCAATGAGAACGCTGAGATACTTGAGACGTGGGAGAGACAGGTTATGTTTCTGAACGACAATACGACGAATATTCTGATCGGTACATGACTCAAGGGGAAGGCAATGGAATGGTTCCATTCTAAGCCGGAATATATCGCGATGACTCCTGATGACCTTTTAAGTGAATTAAAGAAAATGTTTCATCACCGACCGAACAAAATTACGATGCGACGACGATTCGAAGAGCGAGTTTGGAAAAAGACGGAGACTTTTCATGACTACGTACACGATAAGATGATGCTGTCTAATCACGTCGCCATGGCGAACGACGAAGTATTGAGCTATATTATCGACTGTATCCCGGATACCCAGTTGCGCGATGTAACGCGTCTGCGAAGATTTGAATTATCTCGATCTCTTCTGTAGGCATTCGAGAAGATATCGTTGCCCGATCGAAACTGTACGACGAATTCCAGCGGGAAGTCGAACGATGAGAGCGGCAGTAGTAAGCGACCCTACATTCTTAAATGGAAACTTCCCACTAATGTACAAAACATCCCTTCCTGTTAAAAAACTCCCCAACTAACGTTAGGCTAATAGTAAGTTCACCTTTTTAGGACAAGTAGCATCTAAGTTTTAGTTTTAGTCTAGTTGTAGGGAACAGAAGATCCTTGCGAGTGAATAATAAAGAAATTATCTGTTCTACACTGATTTCTTAATTGACGAAATCCATTCGCGTAGTCATAGCAGCGGAATCTTAAATACCGTGTTGAATTTATGATGATGTAGCTTATTACGGCATAACAGTAAAAACGGCAAAGGCACGGGCGCAAGTGTGAGAAGTGAAACGGGCGGTAAAAGTGCATCAAAGGAAAAAGGTGCGTCGAGCGATAAAAAAGAGAACATGGTAGTTAAGGACGTAGGGAGGGAAGCAAACGTGACGTTGGAAGTGTTCCAAGCGAACCTGACAGTTGATGAAAATTCGTACCCCATTCTCATCCGCGTAATCTCCGGCGATTTAATGTGACATAAATTGTTGAATAAACGAAACTTTATGCATACCATAAAATTAAGTCCAAAGCGTGGCAATGATACGATTAGCCCTTCAAGCGAAATGTCTTCTGAGTGCGATTACGAGCAAGCAGAGATATTCCAAATTGTGTAACGAATTTCATATAGGCCGCTAAATATCTAGTATGCCTATTGCGGCGCTTTTTGTCAGAGACGACTCCCACGCTGCCCACCTACGAGCCTACGTGCTTAACCGCAGCGTTGGTGTCGTCCCTTTCGTCTGAAGACCGGCGCACGGCATACAACCAGATACCATTGTTCTATTAATCGCGCCGAACCATCGCTCACAAAATAAAAGGTAATACAACTCCAATTCGAGGAATCATTCCATTTCGTGCAATACTAATACAGTTTATAATCAATTACCAGATATAGATTACACCATTATCAAACGATAGGGTCTTTATATCTATGGATAGCAATACATAGATTTCAATATGGAAAATATCCTTCATCCATGGTCTCAACTGTACTGAACGATTCTCCATCTTACTGAGATTCTACCATTGGAATTAATCTGGCGGATATTGGATAATTGCATTAACACACTCGTTCCCGATCCCGGGTGGAATACAGCTGGATCAAATTAGGATTACCTACATTTTGTGAGCGACACGTTTTTATTTCTTAAATTTTAATATTTAACCAATGTGACGAGTACGGTATGAGCATGAGTATGCGTGAATGAGAATCTGAATAGTTAATGTGATTAGAATACTGCGAAAAGTCAACTATTGTGTTTTGTTCCTTGCGTTCATCTTTTTTTTTTTTATGTATACGCCTTGTCGGCGGTTCATGATTTCGTGATACGGTTATGCTGCTTAATTAACAGACTCGCATAGATATATATATGAATATTATTTGAATCCGTGAACTTATATGATTTTCAATGATAATGAATTGTTCGCAACGACATAGAGTCCTGTATGAACTCAATAAACATTTATATTTCTAAAAGAATATAATTAGAATATTATAATTGACGTAATTGAAAATCAAGACGTAAACTCAATAAATTTATCCAGTACTCAAGCAGTACAATGAAATCATACAAAATCTCATTGACGATTACCACCCGATGAAGACTCGCGAAGTAGGTATAAAAATGACGCTCATATTGAAAGACGATGAGCCGGTATATCAAAGAGTAGAGATTGACTCCTTACGAACGAGACGAGGCCAATATTCAAATCAACGAGTGGTTCGAATACGGTATTGTTCAACTTCCGTTTCTGGTTACGCGAGTCCGGTTGCTTTGGTGGCGAAAAAAGACGGTTCAAAAATATGTTGCGTAAATTATCGATTTCTTAATAAAAAAATTGTAAAAGATCGATATCCATTACCGTTAATCGAGAAACAGCTAGACAAACTGCAAGACGCGAGAGTTTTCAGTATACTTGATTTAAAAAACGGGTTTTTCCATGTGTCTGTAGATGAGTCGACTCAAAAATATACTGCTTTAAGTTAAAGGTTCCTTTAGGTTTGTGCATTTTTCCGGCTCTCTTTCAGAAGTTTGTAAATGCTGTATTCAAGGACTTGATTCGCGACGGTCTTTTGTGTTTGCTTGACGTATGTGGATGACTTGATTGTGCCATGGAAAGATCAATAGAGCAGGCTGGAAAGCCTAAAGCACGTGCTAAATACTGCGAGCGAGATTGGCCTTATTGTGAATTGGAAAAAATGTAGTCTCCTCCAGACAGACCGAATTTTTAGACCATGCCGATTGAGAAAAAGATCGAAGCTTTCATGAAATTTGCTAAGCCGAAAATCTTGCGACAATTTCAGGAAGTTCTGGGTTTAACCAGTTATTTCAGTAAGTTTGTCCCCGAATATTCTCTTATAGCTCGACGGCTGACGAATCTGGTGAAAACAAATGCGAAATTAGTGTTTGGCAATGAGGAGAACGAACCTTTTGTGTGACGAAAGATTATACTCGGTAGTCAACCGGTGTTGAATTTGTATCGAGTAGGCGCAAACACCGAGCTGCATACCGATGAATCGATGCACAGGTATGGCGTGATACTGTTGCAGCGAAACAACGATGATAAAGCGAGGAAAAGCATCCGAGTTACGAGCTCGAGATGCTTGCGATAGTTAAGACGCTTAAGAAGTTTTACATTTATTTACTATTGATTCCATCTAAGATAGTTACCGATTATCGTGCGTTTACGTTAATAATTATTTTTTAAAATCTGTGTACGCGTTGCGAGGTGGGCGCTCTAACTGGAGGAGATTCAATATACTCTTGAAAATCACCCAGGGAAATATATGACACATGTAGACGGGTTCAGCCGTAATGCGATACCGAACATGCATGTTGATCGACGAATGTGTCGAAGGATTAATACCACGACTAAAGAAATCACAAGAAGAGGACGCCAAAACAGGGAGAATGCTTAAACTAGCGGAGCAAGGTCAAGCTCGCGGTTATGTTATTCGTGAAGGGTTACTGTTTCGAGCGGACGATGAAGAATTCAGGCTGGTGGTTACGAAAGGAATGAAGTTATTAAACAAACGCACGACAGGAGACATTTTTCCGTGAGAAAAAGCGAGACTCGCTTGAAAACGGACTATTGGATGCAAAACCTAACCTAACTAACTTACAATCGAAGGTCAAGAAAGTAGTTCGTAACTGTCAATCCAATCGGCAAGGGAGAAATGCCACTAGATCCCTTCCACATCGATTACTTCGAGCCTCTGGCAACTGCAGAGAAAGGCTACAAACAAATTTTTGCCATTATCGACAGTTTTACGAAGTTCACGTGGCTGTATGCAACGAAATCGACGATGACAGCCGAGGTGTTAGAGAGCACTCACGACGAAACGCTTTGAAGACTACTATAAGCACGAGAACATTCAGCGCGTGCTCACGACGACAGGCATTCCCAGACCAAATTGTCAAGTGGACCCTGTAAATCGCATACTCATGCAGCTGGTTACTAAGTTGTCAACGCTGCAGCCTGAAGAATGGTTCGAATATCTGAATACTGCAAAACTGTATTAGAATAGCACGTCACACTGAAGAACCGGCATGACGCTGTTCCGTTTACTACTCGGAATTTGTGCACGCCTTCGTGACGATCCGAATACACGCGAAATCATCGAGAACGAATGGATCACTTACTTCGAAGAAAAGCGCGAATGAACTACGGCTTCAAGCCAAAGAAAATATTTGAAAAATTCAGGAAGAGAATCGACGTGGCTTTACTAAGAAAAGAAAGAACGCTAAACTTTACCAGGAGGGTGTTTAAAAGAATGGAGTGAGAGGGGAAGTCTGTTAATACCGGCTGAGGATGTCTTTTCTCTCTCTATTTTGTATATTTTCTTTTGGTTTTATTGATACAATTTGCTGGATTGTTCGGAAATCGATTTTTTTGGATCATTACCGATGGAGATCAGTAGAAACCTCTAGATTAACCATAAATGGTTAATAACCTCTAGTCAGTCTTGTCACGTGTAAACGAGCGAAGTCGTTCAAACACTCTCGTGCGCAAAAAGTGATCTTCGGCCTTCCGCAGTGTATATCAATTAATTTTGAATAGTTTCTTCGCTTCATACGTTAAAGTTCAGTGCCATTCGGTGTGAAGTCTGTGTCTGAGTTTGTAGCTCTCTCTTTTACAAAGAAATATATTGTGAATATTTCAGAAGCCTTTGCAAGACCTAGTTAACTCTTATCTTGTAGGGACTATTTGGGCAAGTTCTGTACCTTACAAGATTCACCTTGCGATTTGTGTTATACTCTCAGTGTTTGTTACTCTATTGCGCTCTTGCTGGACCTAGAAAACTCTCATTTTGTTGTGGTTCCGTTGTACAGTTCTCCCCTAACAAGACACATCTTGCAAAAATATTTCCGTCTCCTTTTTTCTTGATTTTTGATTAGCTTTCTCCTATTACCAGTACATCTTTTCTGTTTTTACATCCATATTAAAATTTATTTTAGCTTTAAGATCCTCGTTTTTTGTGTAGCTTCCCTAACCAGATTAAGTTGCAGGTAAGCTACAACTACTTTTAATAGAGGGGGAGTATCACTCGTCTCGAGCGTTACTTATTACGAGTACCGGCATTTATTGTATTATTTTAGAGTTGTAAGATAATTGTAATTAGGATTAAGGCCCCTTCTCTCCACCCTTCCCTCTCCATTCACTACCCCCTACGGCACTGGCTTGGAAACATCGAGGGCCGTCTAAGAGGATCAAGCACCAAAGAAGGCTAGAGAGAAAGAGGAGCTGCGTTGTCTAGGCAGCGGAATGCGAGGAAGGCATGGGCAGGAGGACCAGCTGATTGAGATCACCACATGGGGAGTCTGAGGCCACCCAGGAACTCTGATCACGTCTTCACAGCCCCCGGTGCAGTCCCGTCACACGGGCAGTCAGGAGTTCCGTGTGACAGCGGTGGAGCCCCCTTCCGCCAATTCCGCGGATGTACCCGGGTCGAGATTTGACAGACCATGGAGGCCGCCATATTGTTCAGCGCACAGCCGGTACACCAGCGCGCCGGCTATCGCCCATCATCGTACAACCAAGGAGCGAGCCCTGAGCGGTATGCCAACACCATAGCGAAAAAAAGGCACTAGAGCCCTGCCGTCTCCGAACTGCGAACCAATGCCGAAACGCGTAGGCCCTCACAGCCAAGCGGCCCAGCCAATCCCTGAGGCCCAAAAGCCCCACCGAGGGAAACGAAGACCGGAAACGGTGAAGAATTATTCACTTCGAGCCAGGATATTGTTGAGATAGTACGTTGCAAATTTTGAGATTTAACGTGAGTGAGAGTTGTAAGTATGATTATTTGGATTATATCGAGTTGCGGATACGTTTTGAATGAGTACTTTCAAAATTTTGATAGCGTTCCCTTTACCTTTCCTTATTACCCCATTCTTTTGTGCGCTTTATATTTTTGTAGTTCCTTTTAGACATTAGCGAGCGGCATTTTGTGTTTAGCGTTTTCTTATTTAGACCAACCTTCTGCCCAACAGCTCGAGATCGAGTGAAATATTGGGTGCGCCGTAGTGTCAATATTTTGCGCCCTCTTTTAGCCTGCACCCTTGTACCTTTCCGTCCCCCGTCCGCCTTTTAGATAATTATAAATTCGAGGTAATTTTTAAGAAGCCATTACGTTCGAGAACCCTCTTCCATGAGAAACCCTTCATCTCGCCCCCTTGCTAGCTGTGCCATTGTGATCAGTAAAGTAAACATTTGAGGGCCTCCTGAAGTCACTTGAAAGTGCTACCCTGTAACCGAAGCTGGCGCCCAATTGTTGTTGTTCGGAAAGATATTTGGTCCCGCTAAGCCCTCTTGTCCGTCCTGTCCCCTTGCCCGCTAGTAAATTCCTCCTTGCCCCGACCTCTTTTCCCACAGTGATATAAAGACCCGTTGCGATATTGCGAGCTCCTGAGCGAACTGTCCCTTTCTGTTATTGTTTTGTTTATTTGATCTAGTTTAGTTATTGCGCATTTCGAGTTCTCTTATCTTTCGATTTAATTTCAGGTGTTCTTTTCTGTTTTCTTTTTGTATCGGCACTTTCTAGTAATTATAATTTCTTTTTGCATCGTACCCCGTGTTTCCTTCATTTCGCTTGCCTCCCCCCCCCCCCTCCCTTGTTGCAACAGTAGTTTTTTGCTCTGACCCTGGTTTGACACCAACACAGATTATGTCACAATATATAATAACTATATTATTAATATATATCTGAATATATTTTTAAATATATGCAGACATATGTATACATACTTGAAAATATAGTTAAAATATACTACAAGTATAAAACTGATATTGGAAATATATGTATACTTGTTAGTACCTTGCGAGATAAAATATATACATACATATATATCCCTAGAAGGACTATCCTAGTCTTTCTGCAATAACGAATAGGTCTCTCACCGGACGGAAACTAGGCACGATCCTTGAAACACATGTGCCAAACTGGTAAATGCAAATATTTAGGCATAACAAATGAACTCGTGCTTAGAAAACGCTCGGTCTAATAGGACAGGAAAACAGTTAAGGCTATACTTTGTTAGTACTATATGAAAATTTTAATTTATCATTTAAAAATTGTGCATCCTATAATTTGTTCTATAATTAAATATTTTGATCGAAATATACTACATCAACTTAAACGCAACGGTATATAATAAAAAAGCGAACTATAAAATAACCGGCATATTATATTCTAGAAGATTCGCAGATAACAATGATTCGAAAATGAGATAAAAAAAGAAGGTACTTACACATAGCCTATACACTAGACGCATGACCCATACCATATACAGTCTATTCTTATTGGCGAATCGGAAATTTCGGAATCGGGAAGACAATGTGTGTCTCCAAGTCCTGAAATAGCGTTATCCATCGATTCCAGGTGAGGATTTGTAGATTTAGCGCCAGTGATTAATTCATCAATTTTTCTCAAATGACTGAGATGGTGAAAATCTTCAATTGATATTGCTGATGAACGGATATCGCAAAAGAACCTTGACGTCTGTGTAGGATATACAAATTACTGTTAGGTACTACTTTTAGCTAATTATTTATAAGTGCACGAAAAATACCTGTGTCTTGTCCAGCGGTTGTTAGGCGAAAGGGACGAGTCCGCTTAACGCTGTGACACTCAAGCGATTTGCTTATAATTTCAATGAGGGGTGGGAGGGTCACGTGATATTAGCTTACTCTCCCGATTTGTGGAGAATGAAAAAGGGATTGCCAATCGGTATTCTAGCTAGTAATCATAGTTCCGTTAGAATCCCGACAATCGCAGTTTCGATTCCCGCTCCCAATAAGCACTAATAGACTCATTTTTAAAAATATTCTTATAATCGTACAATTTTGTCATTATGTCAATTGTATATTGTAAACATGTTTCAATATATGTCAATACATGAGTTATATGTATAGAATATATATTACTGCACAATTTTTCGATACGCACCCGCGCGAAAAAAGTAGTCTCGGAAAAAATTTCGGAAGTTGTTGCGAGTTAGAAAAAGAGTCGCGCATAGGATCCGATGCGAGACTGTCGAAACTTTCATTGATAAAAAGATTAGAAAAAATAGGAAAAAATATTATTTAAGGCTGGCCCTTCTACGTAAACCTGTATTTTGTGACAATGAATAAGAACCTCGATGAGCAGCTCAACCAAAAAATAAAGCGTTTTTTAAAAACTGCCCTAATACTCATGAAGAGCTTATCAACAAGCAATTGAAATTGAACTGAAATATTGGTTAATTGTGTGACCTATTAGATACATAAGGCTTTTATTATTACGTGGATAAAACAAATTTTGTACAAAATGTATTCGCAACTTCGAATTTTTCATTGTTGATTTTTTGTTTGGTAAATTTTTCTACGTCCTAACTTACTCATTCAAAATTCCTGCAAACGTCAGGACCAAATTCTGGAATATCTTGTGCGAGCTATTCGTAGGAAATCCAACTGTTGCATCATGTCACGTCCTCGATTTCCAAGTTACCGATAATAAATACTTAGAATGACCTTTTGTTACAAAAAAGTTTGTTTATAATTTCAAGCTTCCGCAGTTATTTTCCATGCCAAAAATTTGGAATTTCACGAATCCAGAAAAAAGTCTGAGAGACAGTCTCGCATCGGATCCTATGCGCGATTTTTTCTAACTCGTAACAACAACTTCCAAAACTCTTTCCAAGACTTTTTTTTTCCGCGCGAGCAAGTTTTTCCATGAGGAATATACTGTCATTATTGCTATTATACAAATATGGTAAATCAAAAAAGAAAGTATAGATTTGGCAGCAGGTCCCGCAGCATAATAATTTTTGTTATAAGGTATTCTAAAAGGTGTTTCAACACTCGTGCACACGAACTATAGAATTAACACGTATATCATTCTGTTCAGCTTCACAGTGTAACTCGATTTATGATGCAAGTCAATCAGGGTTATCAATCCTAATACCGAACACGTAATGTTCGATACTATAGATCTCGTAATCTCCGACACCTCAAACTAACGTGGTGAGGGTAGTTAGTTGAAATCATATCAAACACAAATTCGTGTAAAAAAACTCACCAAATATAGGATTGCTGTGAATTGCCGTAAAAAAAATATTGAAATTACAATACATTTCAAGTCACTGCAAATCTGCTTATTGTTTATTATACATATATCATTAATTGTATTTTTTAAATTTTTTATAATGTCTTCACTGCTCGTTTGTGTTATTACTGTTGCTTATATCTAATTGTGATTTAATAGTCAACTAGTAACTTATAACGCGTCAGGTGATTTCATATGGCGTACTACTTGGTGGGTCCGTGCTGAAAGCTTCGTACTATCAACTTCTAGCGAACTACCGTATTCATTGTTAATATTGCAAACGTTATACATATTGTTACATCTAGGTGCACATGAGAGACATGCGACTATTCTTATCACCTGTCAGTGAGTTTCGGAAAGCATGGTAAAAACTCATTTATTTTAAGTAACGTACGGACCCGTCAAGTAGTACTCTAATATAATAAGCAGATATGTAGTGACTTATGTACTTGGCATTGTAATTTCATTTCAATATGTTTTGTTAGGGGAATTCATAGCAATCCTGTACTTGGAGAGATCTTTTAAACTAAAGTGTTTTTGTTGTGATATTATTTGCGATAAACATTCATCGATAAAACGCGAATGATATGAAGTAAATCAAACATTTATATATTTCAAGCTTTGCATAACTGATAAAAGGCATGATGAAAGAAAGAACCAAAGGGAGAACCTAAATTTCGCTTAGACAGTATTCAATACCGATCAGAAGATAGAGTTTAGTCAAAAGACCCTTAAGCAGTTAACTGGTAATGACGCATATGTGCGCAGATTGAATAACTTAAAACCAGAATCAAGTTTGCGTTTCAATTAATAACGATCTAAATCTGTGAATTTAAGATCCGTTATACCTCCAATAATTCAGTAATCTGATTTCAGAATATGTCGGTTACCATGTTCAATTTAGTGCTTATCTTGATGTACGAGGGTGGATTGATAAGTTTCCGGCCTGACCAAGAAATGGCGCCACTAGGCCTACCTGAAGGTGACATT
>JAYRCB010000720.1:17391-41466 GCA_036026315.1 Trachelus stipa | reverse complement strand
GGCAGTTAATATTTCTCCTGCTTTAACACAACTAGCAACACCACGTGAATGTAAACAGCTTAGTACCGTGCCTGACTACCAGGCGTCGCGGTAGTCGAATCCAAGCTTCTAATGGGTACATGTCTCGACTGATGCCTGCCATAGTGAACTCGTATCCAGTTAGTATATATATCAGTGGGCCTTGCTGGCGTCTCACTTACACTCGTGGTGTGCGACAAGGACGCACCGAGCAACGCTCTGGCGTCTCGCTCGCACCGTAGTGCTTTCTGCGTCGCACGCACAGACCGAGATAGGAGAGAACTACCAACAAAACTTTATGATGTAAATAGAACAGTCTACGTGCGGCTACTTTAAATTATCAGAAGCATCTCATATTTTAAGAGATATTAAAATTCGATATTTTAAAAAAGTTCTATCAAAAATCCTAATGACGAAAAGCTCTAGAACTAAATTTGAAAGAGTTCTGAGACTTTTCAGATGCCCCGCAGTAAGTAGGGTAGGTTCAAAGGATAAAAAAAATTGAGAGTTCCAGGAGTTCTGATGGGAGTTCTGGGTAGCACTAAAAGAGTTCTATCGATAATTCTAATGGTAAAAAGCTTAGAAATTAAAATTGAAAGAATTCTGTGACTTTGAAGACTCCGTAGCAAGTAGGGTAGATTCGAAAAAAAAATGAAGAGTTCCAGGAGTTTTTATGGGAGTTCTGAATAGTTCTGGAAAAGTTCTCTAAAATGAATACCTACACTATGGTACTCATTGGCATAGTGTAGAAATATCAGATTTTATACGATTAATTGATTTTATCTTGTATCAATTCGATATTGATTTTTTATGGTTCATGAATATACTGCGTTAATGAAACTTACAGAGAACTCTAGAACTCTTCGGAAAATATCAGAAATAGTCAAAACATGTAAATTTTATTATAAATGGGGTGCTACAAAATTTTTTAAAATATATTTTTGAAGGTGATATGGATCAGAACTATTGATAAAAAATATAGGGAACTCTAGAACTACTAAAGAACTTCTCAGAACTCAAATAAAATTTGTATTTTTTAAAAAATGAGGTGCGCCGTGAAGATGGCACCCCATATTTAGAAAATGATTTTTTTGTACTTTAATCGACGGAACTATTTCTAAAAACTATCAGGAACTCTAGAACTCTTCCGGGTGCTACCAGAACTCTAAAAGTTTTATTCGAATTGTGAAAATGAGGTGCTAACTTCACAGAGGTGTTTTTTCCTTTCATTTTTGATAGTACTTTATAACTTTTATTCTTTCTCTTTGACTATCCGGACATCGGGCGCGACTACTGGAGAGTTAAATGACATATGAGAAACATTTAACACAATAGACGATAACATTTATTTGCATTTTTAAATAGGTATATTGCCATGTATAGTACAGATACATCGTTATACCCAATGAAATGCTTCAGTTCAGCAACTATCAACTTAACAGGACACGAATAGTTACACTTCTGATCATAATGCTTTTTGAGTTACAGATCGCTGCTTATTGCTTAATTATTGATGACCAGATAGACATTCCCAGCATGCGTCTAGCCTAAACTGTGCAAGCATATTGTACAGTATACAAAATAAATTCAAGTAAAAAAAACTCATCATACATCATCGAATGTCGAAGACTAAGAAATCGTAAAAATTAAAGTTTTTGTGGTTATATTCCGAACGTAATCTTCTCGCTATAATTCTTTAACGTTACTCAAGTACGACTCAAATTGCAGGTACATATTCAAGAAAACTATAGTGTAAATAGTAAACAGGACTAGAGTTATTTTTTCAGACACAGAAACTCCGTTGTGAAGCCTGTCTTATAATAATTACAAGTCTATAATTATTTGCAAGATAACTATATCATAGGTAAATATATTAGTTAAGTTATGCATTTCCTTTAATCATATACATTCTATTCATTTATACTTGAAAGATGTTATGTTATACTGATAGTGCTTTCTACAAGTTTCATATTTTTCATTATTCCCAACATAATCTATGGGTATATGGTTGCACTATCCGAAGTCCATCTCTTTTTCTTCACTTTTGAAACATTAGTGTCAATAGTCTTGCATTCTACAAGCATTTTCATATCAACAAAAATAGAATCAGTTCTTAATAATATTAAAAGTCTGTTCATATTTACCCGAGCAATACAGTTAATTTCCGAATTAAATGAAGTTTATTTGAATAGAAAAAAATTGAAAGTGCAGTGAAGGTTAGAATATTTTTTGGAAACGGCAATTACAGCTGAATAAATAATGCCTCAACATATGTACCACCGAAACAAGTAGCATTAAAGCAAAACTGTTTAATAATTTAATCTAATTCTAAAGATCTCTATGCACACTATATAATCCATTACATTACATCTGAGTTGCGTTTACTATGAACACGTCACAACATTAAAATATATGTAGCCTGTGTATACATTAACATGTAATAAATACATGTTTTTGACGTATCCCGTGAGAAGGGCTATATTCCAAAATTTATTCTCAACGTCAAAAGCATCATTGCGTTTCCACTTACATAATCGTATTTAATAGATACATAACGCTGCTTTTAGCGGTGTTAGTCGATATCAGAATATATCCCAGATGTTCGAATTATTGGTATAGTCCAAAAAGTGGTTGTAACGCCAATTAGATAAAATATTAAACGTATCTAAACGGCTCTTGGCGATGCTCAGCACGGAAATTACAATACAACTTTTACTGAGTAGTTGATAGTGAGAATCTTAGTTCAATAAATAACTCTCTAAGAGTCCTCTGACCTTGGAAACTTAATATTTAATTATTCACGTTTATCAGTGAGCTATTAGCGAAAGAAGTAATAGTACCGTCGCCGTTGACCTGTTCGCGACATGTTATTATTACATGAGGCCAGTAACATATTTATAATAATAATAATTTTTAAAAATGAATGTTTCTCAAAGGCCAAATGTGATTACATAATTTATACTAAGTATTATTTAACGAAGACAATAGCTCAATGAATTCATGACACTGTAAATTAGAACAAGCGCAGAACGTACTACCAAATATACAAACACTCCAGTTGACAAACGAATTTCTTACGATCTATGTGAGATACGATAAACTATGCTCGATCAAAGTGATAAAGAAAAGGACAACTGCAAGTCGATATGGAAGAATACTGCGTTATCTAACGAAATAAAAACAGTTTTCTCCCCTCCTCTCGTTAACAGTTCGCTGTTGCTTTTTTAAGATATACGTTTTTAGGTTAAGCCTGAAATTCTCTTAATAAGCAGGCGCTTGGAAATCACCAATACCCCCTCGCTGCTGTTGTTGAGCAAATGGTGGTTCTTGATAGGCGGCATCAGTTGCATCTGGATAGCTCGTATATCCCGCTCCTCCCACAGGATCCGCTTCGTAGCTCGGCGCAAATGCTGCGTCTGTTCCCTGTTTAAATCTTTGGAAGGCAAACCAAGCACAACCTGCCTACAAAAGAAATATAAGATGAAAATCTTCATGCAAAATCCACTAATAATTCTTTAGGAAATAAGATATTCTGAAGATTCTATATTTTAATTCTTTAAGACCTAACAATCGTTATATACTTCCTTATGCTTCTGCTTATAATTTGCTAAAACATCACATTATATCTGACTCTTCTAGGTTATCGAAATCTTTTCCGATAAAATAAATTTTGTATTAAAAGCGACGATGCAACGAAAATAATTGAAAAAATATGCTCATATACTCGGTTAATTGAAACTAGGTCACATCTGTGTTAAATTGACAAAATTTTATATAAATGCATATGCAAATATAATGCATATAATTTTTCCAATGAAACAATAATAACTTACCCATGTAAAGATGGAGAAAAACGAGAATGCAATAGCTGCTTGTACATTGTTCACACCATTTCCATCCTTGGGACTTTCAGATTTATTCCATGCATTAGTCAGATAACAAAATCCAACAAAGTACAAAAAAGCCCAAAATCCAGAAACACTGAAAAATAGGTAAAAATATCATAATACAATACAATATAGTGATTCATAGATTTGAATATGCTTTAAGTTGAGCAATGGTGGTTGTGATTAGTCAGTGAATAAGGTCATTTTGACTTATGATAATAACATTTGAGTTAGATAAAATTAAGCCTCCGTAGACACACATGGGTCTGTGGTGTCCGGCCGTTTCTACAAATCGATAGTTCTCAACGGTTAGTCCATGTTTTGGGTTCTTACCCCCACATAAAAAATTGTACTTAGGAGGGGAACTCAGGTACTAAACGGTGACCTTGGTCCTCAGTTCATGGTGAGTCACCAAGCAATTAAAATCTTCAGCAGACACGACAAACCCATGTGTCAATGGAAGAATAAAAGTGTGAAAAAAAATTTTGTTAAAGTTAAATAATTTCGAATTCCAAAAGTAAGTACATGTTTTATATATAAATTAGACATATAAAAAAAATTGTTATAAACATTTGATAACATTTCATTTCATACACTAGCTATTGCTGTTGTAAGTGTAAGAAACCTGTATGTGAAGAGCACAAGATTTATGTGTGTAAAGAATGCATTTCATAATTTTTTTATTTAATTATTTCAATTATTGTAATAAGAATATGTTAAAATAATACTAAATAACTACCAAAATCCTACCAATTTTCACTCGAAAAATTGCACTTTTCCAATTGTCCAAATAATTATACATTTTGAAAAATTTCACAATGCTATATTTTTTTTCTTAATCTACCATATATCAAGAAACATGTTGTGTAGTACTACTTTCTTAAATTTATTTAATAAAAAGTTATTTTTTTTTTAACTGAATTCATGAATTTCTCGCGTTTCGTATCGATTACCATTATACCAATAATAAACATTAACTTTTATCCATCACCCAATACATTGCTCTCTTTCTTTAGATCTCAAACAACTCTCCTGAATTTTTTCAGATTTTTTAAATGAGTCTAAGTGTGGTAAAAATCGGTAGGACACCGTAAACCCATGTGTGTCTACAGAGGTGCGCAAATTGTAGTATGTCTATGGAGGGTTCAGACTGTAGGGAACATTATTGTAATTAGTTAATAAGCTTGATCATTGCTCAAGTTAAGTTACATCGGAAACTGTAACTTCTTGTGAATTGCCCTTTATATCAATATTACATTATATAAATCATGAAATGCTAATGTAAAAAGTGGATATACAAAGCATGCAAAAATGCTGTGTATAATCTATAATGAGCTTACCCAAGATCTAGAAGTACATAATGTTTTCGAGTCTTAACAGAAGACATTTGCTCGAAAAGATATTCACCAACCAGAAATCCAATGGTGGCTAAGAAGGCTAGAACGCCAATGCCAACACCATAGTTGCATGCATTTGTATCTTTATTATATAAGCAAACTTCCTTTCCTTCTTCAGTAATGTAGCCTTTGCTGCTTATGGATCCAAACACAATAATTGCAAAGAGCTGGAAATAAAACCAGTGACTATCTGTATATTCCTACTGAATAAATTGTATTTTTTATATAATTAGTAAAAGATACCATACTTACTAGATAATATTTTCAAATTTTCGTAATACTTCTAAGGAATTTCTAAAGATATGACAACACATGGAATATTTTATGAATATAAATAAATTTCTTTTTAGATTTTGATATTTTTTGAAATTGCAACATATTAAAACTTTCATTTTATATTTTGGTTGGTAAATTTTGAAAGTAAAACAAAATTTTTGATAAGTGATAATCGATTTTATACTTAAAAAATAACAGATTGACAAAAAATTGAAATTCTATAAACACATAACTAATGCTTGTATTTAATTTTATATTTCAACTTTGTTCTATCACAATTAGGTTTATGCCTCTTATTACATCCCATACAATAATAATTTATTTAGTGAGCTTTCCATGATAATTTTATTTTGATTTGAATATTTACAATTTACTTTCATCGTTATGTTTAAAAATCATTGTGTAACAATTTACATAATTTAGAAATATTAAACAATGGTTTCAAGAAAGTGTAAGGAACAATTTCAATGTATTTCTAAAAAATATAGTGTCTGAAAATTTTACATAGCATGTAAAAGACAAACTACCTTACTCAGTATGCTATATATATATGTACTTTATACGATTATAAAAATATTTAAAACAAGTAAAATTACAGTCACTAGATCAAAAATAAACAATACTAATGTTTGGGAAATAATTTTTTTAACGGAATTTATCCATTTCGATAACACCATGTAATCATAAGATGTGCTAGGTGCATGCGCGTAATAAAACGTAGGGAAGCAGCTTGCACTGTGAGAAAGGAAAAGTATCGAAAAGTTTAATGGGAGTAAGCTACTCACAGATGTACATTACATGAAGAAGTTTACTCAGTCATAACCCATGTTAGAATTTTGTACACCATGATGCCTCATCTTGTGAGGTGTAACGCTTTAATTTACGAAAATCAATAGAACAACCCTATGATTAGAGGGGTGGGGATCGTATAGCTACTTTAAAATCGATGTCAGACAACGTGAACTGTATTTGTGAGAGTTCAGTACAGTATTCTATGGTTTATAATATTCTTGAGCAATATATACTCATCCGTGAAGACTTACCATGCATAGTGCTCTTAAAATGACTTGTGGCCTTTGGACAAATGCTATTGGATCAAAAGGGGCTCCTGCCTTTCCACCGCCGTACGCTCCACCGCCGTCCATCTTTTCACGATTGAACTGGGTGGGTTGAACTGAAAATTCAAAGCCTTCAAGAATTGCAACAGCGCATGCGCTATAACCGGGCCGAATAAGTTTCAAGTAAACTCGCCGAATTTAACAAAACAGACTATAGCTTAGTTTCCACCGTGCAGAGTTAAGACAAAGTTTAGAGGCCTTATTGGTAAATTCCATTCAACCCCTATAAATGATTGGTTAACTCTGTTTAAACTCTGCACGGTGGAAACTATGCCACTTACAAAATGATATTAGAGGCTCAGAAAGCTCGAGGTTTAGAGGAAAATCTCGTCGATATCGCACATCGTTGCATGTGTTGCTAACTATATACGTGTAAACACCGTCGGAAAGTTAGCGTGGGAAAATCAAAATGTATATGTTTATAATGCTTAAAAAATTACTCCTTAAATGCTCCATATGTTTCCGTGATTGCTCCATTGCTACTATGCTCTGATTAATAAATATTCATTAAAACAGAAAATTTTTATTTTTATTGAAATTCCAAATATCCAAGCAGATTTTCATATGAGTTTCTTGATGAATTAATTGCTCCCGATTGGCTCCCAATTGCTGCGCAATTATTTTTTATTTCATTAAAGCATCTTTAAATAATAAGTAAAATTTGATTTTCACTTAGCTTGATTGCAAACGTGAGCAATATGATTGGTTTGCGAACACACCTACGACAGCTGCGTTGGAAGATCAGCCGAGAGTGCGCGAGCATCTTGCCTTTGTTCATTTTCGAACACTCTTGGTTAATTCAGGATTGGTCAATTCCTTTAGATCAGTATTAACTAAACCGGTTCAAGACGCCGTGTAAATGTAGATGATGTAAATGTAAATGTAAATGATTGATCATCCATTTTTTGCATTTATTCACAGAATGGTATATAAAATAAAATGACATATCATGAAAATCTATTACAAATGTTTTTAAACATTTGTTATATAAGCCATTACTTACACCATTACTACATGTTTCTTATAATTTTTATCATAGACAACTTACACAAATTTTCAGAATTTTGTGACTGCATAACATTGAGAGTGACTACAATTCATACAGCATTGAACAATCATGTAATTACAAGTAATTTAAATGCAGCTGCACAATATTAATTGCACCACTATAAGGAAATAAGTGTCAAGCAAACTACCACAATAAATTAATTCACATATTAAAACTCAATTCATAAAGCTGCAATACTCACTAATATCTTCAGCAACAGAATAACCTAAACTAAGATCATAAAAAATTGTAATTTTTGCAATTGAAACTAGCAGGTGAAACTATATAACACTTATCTGCATTGTATTTTTGAGTTGTGTCTCACTCAATGTATGTATGTACAATTGTACATACATACGTAACAGAGATACGATGATAATCGTACTATTAGCACAGAATTATATAATGTAACCTGTTTCTTGTTTAGATTGTTTTGTGATTGAAATATATCTTAATGATTTTTTTAGCCCAGGTATAGCTAAACTTTCCAGTCCCGTGCCATTATATCTTCGTGATGAAAACTATTAGGCTCTGAATTAGAGTAAAAGGCATTATCCATTTTCATAACGGAATGTATATCGCACGAGTAAGAAAAATCACCAGGAATCGCAGTATAGAAATATCTCGTTGCAAAATAAGTCACTCTATTGGTTAGGCTGAATCAATGCCTCAGCGTGTTTAAACATGTAATTTCGCCAGTTAACCGAGGGTTATCTTTTGGAAAAATCATAACCGAAATAAAATCGTTGTGTGATTGTAATCTTCGACCACGTTTACACGGTCTTATTCCGGATTAATTATTACTCATCTGAAGGAACTAATAAATCCCAAATATTTCTTGGGAGTGTAAATGCCCGTGTTACGCCCGTTTTCTTCAATACGATTCAATGCATAAACTCGGTTTAACTGTGCTGTTACCCAATCAGACACTTGTATTTTGAAGATAAACGGAGTTTACGCATTGAAGCGCGCTGAAGAAAACAGGCCTTAAACAACATTTACACGGCGGTCTTGAACCAGTTAATACTGATTTAAAGGAATTGACCAATCCTGAATTAACCAAGTGTGTTCGAAAATGAACAGAGGCAAGATGCTCGCGCACTCTCGGCTGATCTTCGAACGCAGCTGTCGTAGGTGTGTTCGCAAACCAATCATATTGCTCACGTTTGCAATCCAGCTAAGTGAAAATCAAATTTTACTTATTATTTAAAGATGCTTTAATTAAATAAAAACCGAATTGCAGAACAATTGGGAGCATATCGGGAGCAATTAATGCATCAAAAAACTCATATGAAAATCTGATTGGATATTTGGAATTTCAATAAAAATAAAAATTTTCTGTTTTAATGAATATTTATTAATCACAGCATAGTAGCAATGGAGCAATTACGGAAACATATGGAGCATCTAAGGAGTAATTTTTTAGGCATTATAAACATATACATTTTGATTCTCCCGCGCTTACTTCCCGACGGTCGTGTAAACTCGTTCTTTTTTTTTACCTAGTCACCTTCGTTTCTAACCCCGGTGATGATTTTAGCGACATTTATTTCATTCCTTTTATAATTATGTTTATATCCGTATGAATTATAAACATGTTCTAATGTAATTATTTTTAATAAATAAGAATATATTATTGTTGTACGAGTACATGTAACACGTTATTCTCGCCTGTTTTTTGTTATCAGCGTTTACACCACGAAGCGAGTTACACGTTGGTTTATGTTTCAAAATGGCCACGGAGAGAGATTTGAGTAATGGTATACACATTAAATACATTATATCAGGCGAAGATTTAAGTCTATGATTCGCAGCCGTACGAGATTCTTTGGAGACTAATGGAAACCTTGGCCGTATAAGGGCAGAAATGCGCACAGAAGTCATGAAACTACTCGATGTCTCGAACCGTATCAATATATCGAAGCGACCATGCCAACCTCGTAATATTCTTCTCTTAAATGAACTCATACGAGAATATTTCAACTGGATTGGATATAAATATACGTGTAGTGTACTTACCACAGGTGTTATTTGCAATTCTCAAGTACATTAGAACTTAATGGAATATATTCGTGCTTGCTACATATTTTACTTTTCAGAGTGTGAACTAAGTAAGCAGCCATTCGATCAAGATTTTCTTATACAAAATTTAGGCATTAAGGAATATGAAAAATCAAATGATTTACCGTTACTTCTTCAGTTGTTGGAGACTTGTAAGGATGTGAAAAACGCATAAATTTATTTTTATGTATTTACAAACGTACCTTTTGTATACAAATACAAAATATTTTTCATTACATTATTTCATGTTCATTGTATCCAATTCTTATTAGCTTCCTAAGTTTCGTATAATTGCTGTAACTATACATTAATTCAATTTAATTGATAATGCTCTAATACGAGTTTTATGCGTCATTTATCGCTCTATCATTGTTAATTTCACTTTGCTCAGTGCAAGTTTTATTTAACATCCTTCATGTAATATCTATTAGGTGTTTGTTGTTTTGTCAATCAATATTTTTACTGATATTGGAATACTAACTGGAACTCTACGCGGACAAGTATCATATTGAAAATATTTTGTTAGATACTGAACAAAGTCAATGGAACAATAAAAATGTGTATAGGTAAATAGTAAAAAACAGGGGAGTGACATGAAAGTAGTTTACCGTTTTGTTTATTTTGTAAGTATGCATGTTACTTAAATTACATCATGAACATACAATATAGTCTACATTGTGTTCAATACTTATTGAACATGTTGCCCCATTATTATAATTTAAAGATATGATCAATTATAATAATTTCAGCAAATCCATCATCGTTCAAAATATTATATACCAGATTACTGTAATAGTAAAATAAAAATGTGAATAGGACATTTTAAGTTTGCAAAAATGATTTTGCATTGAGTAGTTTAAATACGCTTTCAGAGAAGTCATTTATGCTCCTAATGTAGAATAGACGTGTTAGAGCATTTTGCAAGTTTCCATAAGTTACTTGCAAAATTATTAAAATGTTGCGTATTATAATAATAAATAATCTATCACAAATTGAATGGCCGTCAGACACGAGTTTTAAGTGAATTCGGCAATCAAGCATAGTAGTGTAAGTGTGTAATAATCGACAATTTAAAATACGAGATAAATATGCCGAAAGAAGGTGATAAGGAACAACATAAGATGAAAAGACTGTTAGAAATAGAAGATGGCTCTTATATTACAGCATTTTAAAATTGAGCCTGTCGGATCAAAATTTCACTTTCATGAATTATTTCTGTAATGTTCTAATAACATTATTTGTGTTTAGTCTTCTTCTTTTTCTTCGACTGTTTGTTTTTGCTCTTAGATTTCTTTGTTTTTTTCTTGTGTTTCTCCTCTTCTGTACTCGAATCTGATGATTCGGAATAACTCTCAGTGTCCGAACTGCTCTCTTTTTTCGTAGACTTTCTCTTTTTATGTTTCTTATGTTTCTTTTTCTTCTTCTTGTGCGATTCGTCAGAACTGTCTGAATTTGAGGATGAACTTTCTGAACTGCTGGAGTCATCTTCAGTAGTACTCAAATTGACTCTTTTTTTAAAAGGTTTTGTATTTATTTCTTTTTCCGGATTACGCTCCTCCAGTTTTAATTTTTTGATCGGTAACATTGCCATTTTACTGTCTTCAATTTCGGATTCTGATTCAGACGCGGAATAATCTGGCTCAAAGCTGGCTTCATCCAACACACTGCGTTTACGATCTGACACGAGTCGTGGATTTTTTCTGAATTTCTTCGTAATTTCTTCAGAAATGGATCGTGGAGGTGCCATTACCGTTACAAGATTCGTAGACACTTCGGAATTATCAAAAACGATTGACTTTTTCTCTTCAAAATTTTCGAGTTTACCCTTGGACGATACGCCGTTTCCGCCATCCTTGTGCTGCTTCTGTTTCTTCTCCTGACTCTTTTCCTTATCCTTCTTGTGCTTTTTTTCCTTTCGCTTCTTTCGATCTTTTGATTTGCTTCTACTTCTGTGCTCTTTCTTTCGTTTCTTTTCCTCGCGAATTTTTTTATCCTTCTTCTTATCTTCATCTTCTTCCTTATTTCTCTTGAGAGACAAAGACCTCGTTTTTAAGGATTCTTCTCTCTTACGATTAATGATCGGGGGCGTCCTATCGGTTCTTTTTTCGCGCTCGCGATCAGTTCGTGAATCATTTCTACCTGATCGAAATTCTGAAACAGATTTGCCATCAGTTCGGGAATCATGCTTTTCGTTTCTCGGCTCGTGGTTTAAAACTCTATGTCGAGCGTCACTTCTGTCGTTTTTATCATTTCGTTCAGTTCTTTCGCGCTTTCCTCTATCATCTAGGAAAACCTTGCGGTCTACGTTACTCACTGATGGTGCCACTGCAGGTGGGTTCACACGTCTCTCCATGAGCGGTGACATTCTTCTTTCACGAATACGTGGTGGATGTTCGTTTTTCGAATCACCACGTTTTTCTAGAAATCCTTTCACGGGACTTAATTTCCGCTCCTTGTCTTCCTCTACCTTATCGCCTAATCGTTCTTTGGCCGACAATCTTGTTGGTGAATGTGATTCCGGTACTGGTTTAAACTTCGATCGATCTAATTTCGCCTTCTTCGCTGGTTCTGTTATTTCTACATTTCTTTCATTTCGGCCCACGTTTATTGTAACATTAACGCTCTTTATAGAATCTCTATTCAGCTCTACGTCAGTAATTTTCGGCTCAGGATTCTGATAAAGCACCTTGCGGCTTTCGCTGATCTTCTTGATCTCGATTGGCCTGATCGCGTTTATTGCTTTTTGGAAAATAGCGTTCTCTGCTCTTTTGAGCACTTCTGAGGTCACGACTTTTGTCGATTTCGAATCGTCATTCGTTATTGCTTCTATCTCCATCGGTGATTCCGAAATACTGTCCGCTTTTTCGATATTGTCATCCCTCTCCCACTTGGAGAGTTCAGGCAATGGTGCGAGAAATTCGTTTTTCTTCGGAGATTTGTCATCTAAAACTACTCGCTCCCGTTCCTCAACTTCAATTTCCGAGGACAACGAATAATTAGCAGGAATGATAGCGTTTAGTTCAGCATCTTTTAGTCCACTATAGAGTAATTCAAGCTTTGGTCTATTATCAGTTTTCAGTTCTGGAATTGGCTTAAAACTGGGATTAGGCGGATTCGACGCAAAATCAGGTCGCTTTAATTCAATATATTCTTTGTTGTCGATGGATTCGCCATGAAATTCGGGTGGTTCAGGGTTCATGATCAGAGATTTATCTTTAAACTCTTCGTTAATAGTGGATACTCTAGAAATAATGGTAGAATCTTCATGTATCGTTTTACTACATAAATCTTGATTAGTTCTGATATATCTGGGTTTCTCCGAGGATGATGCGCATTCCACCTGCTGTTGTATTTTGTCGTCTGTAGCCACATTCTCACTGTCGTTTAACTTTACTGGTTCTTCCTTCACAACATCCTTCTGCGCTGAACGCTTCTCCTTCTTCCGTTTCTTTTTCTTTTCTTTCTCTTCACAGTCCTTTTTCTTTTTCTTGTCCTTAATCTTCTTATCTTTCTTCTTTTCTTCTACCTTTTCTTCGTGATCCTTGTCGCGTTTCTTTATGTTATCAGGAGACTGATCCTTTAGCTCACAACGCGATTTTGGTCGAAATGGGCTTGAACTTTTTCGGGATCTTTTACGATCGATTGAATGACTATCATAACGCTCATGACGATCCTTCTCTGTTTGCTCATAATCTCGGTCTCGATCTCTATCCCGATCCCGATCACGTTCGCGCTCACGTTCTCTATCCCGATCACGATCCCTTTCCCTTCTTTCTCTCTCTCGTGCTCGTAGTGCCTTCTCTTCCAATCTGTAGCGCTCTCTCTCATCTCGGTAGCTAATAAAAACAACCATAATGAATGCTTAAACGCAGAAATATATATAATTTTCTAAATTACATGTAAAGCTTACTATTCATAATTTCAAGCAAAGATTACTCTCAAGTTTTTCATATCATTCGCAACGACTTATCAATGTTTTTGTTTACTTTCAAGTTGCTTCCTCACATTAGTCTTACAAGACGAGTCAGTCCCAAATATCAGGAAAGAAGGTTTTTTATTAATTATATTTTATAAAGCTGATCAAATATAATATTTAATTTAGAGAATTTTGCAAGTAGCTTGATTTATGAAACTCTAATTAGGAAAAACCGTTTACACGTATCGGCGATTTCTTAATTCACGATAAGCAATTAACAACGTGCATGCAGTAGCATAACAGATAACTATCATTTATTATGTCAGAGCGACTATCTTTTCAAAGTAATCGTTTATTAAAATGTTTTGTTTATTTCAATGTGCGGGAGGTATAGAGATGAAAAATGACAACACTTTATCGGAGTCTTAAGAGAACTGGGGATGTCACATTATCAAACGAGTGAAATCTAACCGAAGATCGTAAATAGTATGATTTTAACATAGATACTGTTATTTGGGATTTTTACAAATAGGAACTCTACAATACTATTTTTATTTTGAAACCTCCCTAAGAAAAATTAGAGAAATAAATGACTTGTAGTTGAAGATAATCCTTACCGATCCTTGTCATAATCTCTTTTTTCCACTGAACGTTCCTCGTCCCGTCGGTCTCGTGGTACATGCTTATCATCGCGTTCTTTATCTTTATCCTTCCGTTCCCGATCATCTTTCTCTCTGACCCTTTCTTCACGATCTTTCAATAAGTTTCCTGCTCCGAGGCCTCTTTCACGATCATCTCTCTCTCGGTCAGAACCTACACGCCGATCCCGATCATCTCTCTCCCTAATTCGCTCGTCGCGATCGCGACATCTGTAATTATTAATTTAAAAATATTACTGAATAAGTCTGCAAATGAAAAATAGTAAAAATACATTAATTAATTACAAATTTGAGACGAAGCGAAAAAATGTCAACTTCCAAGAGAATGTTGTTAAATAATATACTTTACGAAATACAAAACCATCAAATGCTCATCCCTAAGAAATGTATTAATAACATAAATATGATGTACCTGTCATCTCTCGAAGGTAATCGATCTCGATTATCCAGATCTGGATCTTTATTCAGTCCATGGTCCCGATCTTCATGCTCCCTCAGAAGTCGCAATCTATCACGATCTTCTCGCATGGATCTTTCATGGTCAACACCGGGCGGCGGTACATCATAATATCCTTCGGTACCTGGTGGAGCGACATCATCGAATCGCTTGATTGGAATGTCACGCAGAGGACTGCAGAACCGTTGTGAAGATGGTCCAGGATACCTGTGGACATAAAGTTTCAGAAGCAATTACACGATGAGACAGCACAAATTTCTATTTGCTTGGACTTTATTTAAAAAAATGAAATATAGGAGTTAAATTCGCGATTTGTTCAATCCTTATTTTCAGAAGAGAATCATCTTCTACTAAGTCTCGACTTTTCCTTGAGATCTTTGAGAGTTCTAGGGGATTTGCCAATTGAGTGTACAGCCGAAAGTGCATTGAAAACTTTATATAAATGCTTACTATTTATTATTCTGCACAAAAGTCAATTCTAGTTAACTACATGTCAAACAATAATCTTTGTAAAATAATAAATTCACTGTTTTCATAAGATTAAATAGTAAGTATATAATATTATAGATTAGCAGTATGAAAACGTACTGTCAAACACTCTGTAAATCAACAAAATTGCGCACCCGCAAGTAATTTATATTCAGTGCAATAAGATGTTCCATTACGAAAACGTGAAGCATAACGCTTCGGGTAAATTAAAACAGTCAATTAGTAATGTTGACTTCTAAAATGGCGTTGTCCTGTCAAGTTCACTGAAACTCATTATTAATAAAATGGATTTATTAAAATCAACATTTATAACTGCCACTTTTTTGGAATGCTTCAGATACCCAATATTGAAATAAATTTAATGAAAATATATAAATTCCGCATTTAACGCTTATTGCTTGCTTCGATCTCAGGTTTATCCGTCTTCAATAAATTCATCCGAGTCTCGACGTGAGATTCATTCCTCAACAAGATATAGAATTCTATTTTTGTCCATTGGTAGAAGTGGTAATAGCAATAGTAACGGTATCATTCCACTCGCTATGATAATTAATCAAATAAATTATCGTCGAGAATAAAACTTACACGTGACTCCTAAAGTCTGCCCATACCGAATAAATCCCAATCAATAATAGGGGATATTTCTGTTGCTCTGTGTTAGAAATGTTGATTTGGTCCTGAATTCACCTGAATCAGTAACCGTGTTGATTCGTGCATTGGGTCCCTTATAAAGTTGCAGAACCTTTCCGTCGTCTTCCTGGCTGTGCTCAGTCGATCCAAACATTTTGCGAGCTTCATTCTTCCTCACTCACTATTTGTATTTTTTTTCGTTTTTGTTGGTACAATACAACATTCTTTGTTATTATAATAATGATGACATGGTGACAAAATACATTGTTGAGACGTAATGAGGTACGTGAAAATTAAAGAGAATCATTTCAATTCGTCTTATATAAGATTTGACTAATAAAGTAATGTACCTGTATATGATGTTTCAAAAATTGTATAAACAGAACAATTGTTCGAGATGGCAATAGTACATTTTCGTGAAACATCATAAAAACAAACAATGCGCTCTATTCTCTCACGTTTCACTTCTCTTAAATTTCAAACTTCTACTGACATTGAAATCCTGATCACATTATATTGAAATTATTCGTTATAAATATAAACTTAGCATTCTTTATTCAAAACTGTTAATATGCACATGCTCAATATTTGTGCAAAAGAAAGCACAAATAATGATGTGTGTCCAAAATTCAATACTAAGTAAGAGGACTAAGAAGATCGTTATAATTTCAATAAATCATCAACAAAGTTTTATTACGCCACTTAATTAATAACATTCCGCATTGTAAAATTGTGTGTTATACATATTATATTTTGTGTGTGTGTGCGTGTGCGCGCGCGTGTGTGTATGTATATGTATATTATTTTATCCTATAAATATGCAATACGGCAGTTGCAGTTTTATCGTTCGAAAATTACATCTTATATGCAATATGTTTAATCCTTTTGCGGTTGGTATCCCATACATACACACTCTGAAGAGATTTCTGAAATTCGGCGTCTTTCAAATCACGAAAAAGAAATAGTCTCAAAAATATTAATGTTAGTTCAGAGATAGATTCATGTTCATATTACCTGATATTAAAATCTTACGACCTTTTTACATGCTTCGATGAAAGAATTAAAATTAAAAATATCTATTTAAGAACAAAACTGTACGATACAAAGTAGATAATGATACATATACATATAATTCGTATTCGTTATATAATACACGTGCAAAATAACATGAAAAGTAATTTTTTGATATAAGCATATATATCAGTTATGGCCAATTCATTTATCTGTATTTTTCCTTTGTGGCTTTAGAAATCTGTTGTTTTCTTTGTCTCGAATAGTACGTATCTGATTAAATGAAGAGACAAGAAAAATATGAGCGATAACCATTTACGCTTATGCATAAATACTTTTTGTTGTAAATTTATATGAGAATTTATTGTTTATTGTTAATTATAATGATAATGCAAATGAGATTTCCAAATAAAATAGTATTACTGATGTTTGACAATATTTTGTAGAATGTTTGAATGACTACATTGTTTTGACTTAAAACAATTATAAGGATTTAATAGGGAAATGACAAATCGAAAACACTATTTGAAGTTTTTATAAAGATTTGAGTAAGGCTTAAATTAAGTCTACAAATATCACTCAGAGTCAATACTACACAACAAGTGAAGTTTGATAAACGCGGTTTACAGTTAGCTTTGGAGTCAAATTAACGAAGACAATCAGCGATTAGGCAACTGTTGCAAATATTTATATTTAACAATTCATATTTCATAATCTGCTATTCCGTTATTATGCATATTAATATCACGTAACAAACAAACCAAATAAACAAGTTATACCTAATTAATTATATAAGTAGGATCAATGATAGTAGATGTTCACTACACTTATGGTATAATAAACATACCTAATACATAAATTCTCTTTGCTTTCCTAATCGTCTAACATAAATTATTTCTTTTCCGCTAATAGTACATGAAAACCTCTTTGCATCTATATATGAATATCTCACACTTTTAAATAGTGTATTCTTAGCTTATTCATAGAAGCATTTTTAACACGTTTCATGCTGGACCTTTTTTTATTACTTTCCGATTAGGCAGCGTGGCGCGTATACGTGGCAAGAACATGTTAACAAAGGTAGTAAATTTCCGTAGCAATATTACTGCCTCATAGATAAGATTACAACAGCACATTGTGTACCAAGGAGGTAAAATGACGACCTTAAAAGGCCTATCCCTGAGGTGCACACGGTACTTTATATAACACACCATGTTTTACGAGCTTCTGTATTGGGAAGCTGTTATGTACGCGGAAACTGTGTCGTAGGTGAAAGGTGTTTGCTACTGGAGCGCGGGGGTGCAACCCCCCTGGCAGGATTAAGGGGCAGAGCCCCTTGTGGGGGTTGGGGGCGGATTCTAATTCTTTATTTCTTTACATCCTTTGTTTAATAAATAATACTATATCGACGCTTTTATTTGGATCTCATGCAATTTCACTTGAAAGTGACGTTTACGATTCTTTTCGTCGGTGACGAGAAAAAAAATCAACTTTCACTTGTAAGCCCTAGAAGTCTGATGAGGGATTAAAAGTACTACTTTACTCCCTGTTTAGACGCACCGAAAAGCAAGGAAAATATGGTAGCGTTATATAAAATTATTTATATATGCGGTTAGAGTTGAACCATATTTGTAAGCTATCGTTGAAATTTCTTTAAGTATATTTACAAAGTTTTTCGGAGCAGAGAATTTCGCAGATTTATAAAAAAAAATATTGCACCTGAAGATGACTAATATCTTTATAATCATGCAAGAGTTTCACACTGTAACATTGTATTTTACATCTTTCTTAACAATCATATTTTCTTATCACATATTTTTTGAAACATCACCTGTGCATATTCATTATGTAAAATATAATCCAACAAAAGTGATAATCGGCAAATCGAAAATGAACAATGGTTTCAAATCAGGATGATAAAAATGCTTGAAAACTGAAAAACTAGTGAAAGCATTCATATAAATAGAAAATGATGAAATATTCTTTGAACGTTATGGACTTCCAGTTGTTAGCTGATGTCTAATACCTTCCCAAAGCTTAGTATTGCTATCTATTTATATGTATGCCACAGCTAAAATCTTTGTATCTTTATGAAAAAATACTAAAGTGTAAATACTAAGGCCGCCGAAGGGGGGATGAAAAATTTCTTGTTAATCGAAATGCTCACAAATCAATATTTAGCCCAACTTGAAACAGGAGTAGAACCACACTGCTGAATGTCTGGGCGCATGCGCGCGCGTGTTTATTCGTCTACGTACGCGTCCCTTAAGTTTCATCGCTTAAAAATCTATTAACACTTTATATGCGGGCGATGGAAGATCTCGTGTTTACTTTTACAACGTTTATATATGAGCAATGGAAATTTCCGTTGTAAAAGTGAACAGAATATTTGTTGCCTGCATATAAAGTGTTACCATTTATGGTATTTGAGGTTATGAAAATGATTATGATGAATATTTTGCATGATTTCGTAGAACAGATATATTCATATTCAGTCACATAAATCTTTGAAAAACGATTCAAGAAGGTATGACTGCTTCAAAGGAAGTATATAATAGTACAACATATTATATATAGTATTTTTTTTCTTTTCGCGAATAAACAGTATACTACCATTCTGAAAAATATTTGCCACAGGACATATCATCACTGTCACAAGTCAAAAAGCAGAGACGTATACATTTTTTCATGTTCACATTCTAAATTGTTTAAATATTGCTGTAAGAAGTTGAAAAAATAATTCTAACTGTTTCAATAAAAGAAATGTGGTAGTTATTTTTAATGTAAAATCTCATAAAAATTTATTGCATTTTTATATTTCGGAACCTGAAATACATGACATCAACTTAATACGGCAAATACACGTAGATAAAAATTCCAGAAAAATTACTGTGGTGCTCTTCACTAAAAAAGGATTGCGAACGACGTTTATGGAAGAATTTATCGGATATAAACAGATAATTTTTAATTCTTCAAAGAAAAATGTCAATTTATACCACAATATTTAAAATAAGGGTATTAATTTTTATCACATAGCACAGTAAGAAATTTGATTTTTTCGTAAAACTGTACTTTTTAATCTTACGTAGAAAAAAAAATTCATAGTCATGTTGTAATTAAATCAGAAATTTATTAAGAAATTTTACTGTGCTGCCTGATAGAGTTGGCGTCATGAGGCCCTCATAGACCCGAATAATGCATTTGTCGTTTGCTGTTCTTCTGTCTCGAGCCTTAAAAACGATTACTATATTTTAGTTTCCCAATTAGTTTACAATTAGTTTATTTTTCATTCAGTCTCCCTTAACCTCAAGTTTCTGTCACTTTGTCCCCATACCGCAAGTATCAAATGGCGAAAAATATATTTTTAAACATTGCTTTAAATTAATAAATATAAAACGTTTTAAAGAAAATTATTGCCTCAAGTTAGAAACATCTATAAAACCCACAATAACGAATCGAATCGATAATAAGAAAAGTAAAAATAAAATGAGCGAAGAAAAAATTCACGCTTAGGGGATAAAAAATTCATTGGCATTTCATAAAATGGTACTGGGTGTCGTTGGAAAGGAGATTTTACTGCATAGGACGAGAAATTTTACTGTGGCAGTAGAGTTATTTTATCTTTGCCGTTACCAACGATTTTTATCACTTTCTTGGTAACATTTGTAAGAGCTAACAACACTTTTTAGTACACTAGATAGTTGCACCCACATTACTGAAAAGCACAGTATTTTTTGGCTGATTTTCTGTTGAAAAATCTACAGATTTTCCTTTTTGTGTACATCGTGTAACGTATTTTCGTGACTCGAAACCGATAACAAAAATCCGAGAGCTACCCTACGTCACCTTCAGCCGTCCACTCTTGGTCCATGTTTCACCGGGAACTGATGAGTCGGATATGGCCTAGAAGTTGAGGTGGAACAATCTCAAATCCGCAAAAATGAGAGCTCTGACGGAACCTACCAGAAAAGACGATAGCTTAACGTATTCTGTCGATTTTTGGGGATGCGTAAAGTTGCGAAACGTAACCGTAGATGCTGATCTTTGGGATCGCGTTAAATCAGCAAACGTACGGGGCATCGAGCGGCAACTGGGCAGCACATCCTCAATTCGGCTCAAGGGATTCCTCGTCTGTCCTTAACCGTCACAAAACTATATCTACACCCGCTCTACAGCCCTTTGCCCCTCTCTAGCGAGGCACCGGTATTTTAACCGGACCTCTGCCTGTCCGTGGAGACGTCTCCGTCAGGTACTCTCCTCTGCCGGGCAACTCGGTACGTCGAGACTATCTTCCTACGGCAGATTCGAGCACCTCGTCCTCAACTCAACAATAACAAATCTTTCAAGAGCATTAGCGTAACTGTACGAATCGACCTGCGAGCATAGCTTTTGAACAACCAGAAAGCGAGAATGTTATCTGAATCGGTAGCTGAAGTCACCTTGTGACCGTGTTTTACGCCGCAATTTACGCCATTTTCAATTTCGTCAATTTTTTATATACTCTACATACACGAAGATTATGTACCTACCAAGACGACATCGAAATTTTAGATTAGTTAGTCGGATTTATTGTAAAAGTCGTATCTCCTACAAGTGTACATACATACAACATATCTTTCAGTAGACGACTTCTATTATAATCACTGCATGGTCTCAAAAAAACTGTGATCTGCCTCATAATATTAGTTTTACTTTTTATAATAATCATTATACATGTTGAATCACGGGAAGTGTTAAATTCGGGTGGATATTTCATTTAATAACTTCATTCTCGCGTACGAATAAGTATGGATTCAAATGCAGAAATATCCAAGAATTAGTAGGGAGGAATAGAACAAAGGCGGTTTTTATGTCCTTTATGTCTCTGATGATAGAAAAGAAGATTTGTTCAGAATGTACAATGAAACAACATTTCAGGTCGTATTTACGAGGGTCCCACGATAATAATCATAATAGTAATATGAAATCACGGGTTAAAAACACTAAAAAATCCTAGATTCTTAGTTCAAACATTGAATGAGTGAAAATATAAGATAACCTCAACGTCAAGAAAACAAAGGTATTGCGTTTGAAAGTTATTTATTTTTATAGATTGAGTATATCTATATGTATAGTGGAAATTGACTCTTTTAGATTCTTTATATCTCAGAAACTATACTGCACATTATGTTCAAATTTTATACAGACGAAAATTTCTGTACTCTCTAATGTATAACAAAAATTTAGAATTATATCTTGGATTGAGTGTTATCATCGAACCACCTTGGTATTATATTTTTGGGTTAAAACGTAGGTACAATTTAGTACTACCCTTTAGTTACTTGATATTTCTGCAGTGTTTATATATACGTCTATGTTTATGTGGGTATAGCATTACTAGATGGAAAAGACAACCGAATTTAACAGTTCCGTGCCTCGCTTTGTATATTGTACAGAATTTTATGACCTGTTATGGAATGTTGAAAGGATTCAGGAACAACTATTTAAGCCACTTTGTGAACGGAGTTCTGCTGATCATCTAAAAAAATAATTCATCAAAGTTAAAATCACATAGAATCTATCGCTACTTGTCTTTATTTTAGTCGGCCGCGGCGGGCGTCTGATCGCCTTGACAAAATTCGGCTTACCTGACAGTACGCCTTTTGCTAGGCTGGGGTGGTAGCGGATTGAGATTTTCAGAATTTTTCATGGGGAGCACGGCTCCTTACGGTGATTTGCGTGTGTGGTGTGTGTGCGCGTATGTGTATGTATGCGCGTGAGGGCGTTTCCCCTTGGCACGATTACGAAGCGGAAGGGGCTGATCGCCATCACATCGAGTACCCTCCCTCGTGGGATATAGGACAGCCGAGTCTCCGGTAAGTATCGCGCAAGCGGTTTTGCTTGTGGAGGTTCTTGTGAGAATGGATACTCAAGGGAGAGTGGTGCGGACACATGGATGCCTAAAGGGCTACCGGAAGTCGGGATGTCTCTTCCCTGAGACGAAGGAACTGCTCTCCAACAATACCTATGTGAGTCTAATACTGTGAGTCGCGAGGGGCTCGCGGACCTGACTGGGAACGCTGAAGTAGGGACAAGTCTTGGGCAGGCTTGCTGTCACGCCTTAGGATGATCGTGAGCCGCCGTTGGGGAGTACACTGTACGCAACAAGCTTTTTATTGTACTCTGGTTCGTTTATTGGATTGAATAAATGAAAATAAACATTACCCGATCCGTAGTTTTTTGGCGCGCCTACCAGACGACGACAATATTCTCTCTCATTGCCCTCATGTTTCCCTCTATCACTTTTAATACACTGAGGCTCAGTTGCCGGGAGATTTGGAAATCGGCCATCTTGAGGAACATTGGTGCGGGGAAGCCGCACCTGGCGCCCAATATATGGATTTTTCTTATTGTCGGATTTCAGCATGTTGGAAGCAAACATGAATAATTTGTAGATTACGGCGATGCACGATATAGTCACAGTACGCGAAAAGAACAACGGAATTTCAAGAAAACGACAATACTTCTCACTCCCTTGAAAGCTTCTTTTTAAACAAAATGGACATTAAAAAATGGCATATTTGAAACTGACAAAACTTTGAATATCTGGAATTAGAAAGAATCACAAAGTTATTTTATAACGACACAAACTATGAACAATAGTAAGAGTTCAGAGCCATTAGAATACGGAGCATGAGCATAAATAACATAGGAAATGAGTTACAAACACCAAGATTGTAACTGGATTATGTGTGTTGATGATGTCCAATTTAGTTTACTATACCAATTTATTTAAGAATATAGTGCATGTACAGTCTAGTTAGGTAAATGTAACATTGAAAAACATGTAGTGCAATGATCAAAAATACAATTTATATTATTGCAACTGAATATAAAAAGAGCAATGCATTCTTAAGACAGAAAAGTCAATAATAATGAATACAGTAGTGCGCAATTGAAGTGGAACACTTGGATTTTTGTGTATCTCTGCGAAACTATGACCGTCTTAAAAAAACCAAAGACATGTTTTTTAGGAAATTTCCTTCCCGTTTGAATGGTAAAGGTTCTATCCCGATCGAATACAAAATGGCTGAACGGCAGGGGTTGGAGTGAAATAATGCATTTTGGG
>JAYRCB010000720.1:0-17291 GCA_036026315.1 Trachelus stipa | reverse complement strand
GCGCCGCCCAATCTCCTCTCTTACCTCACCGCACCGCGTCTACCCGCTACCGACCATCTTTGCATCCCACTGTACATGGAATACAAATAAATTAAAAATCGTCTCTATTCTGATATTTTAGATTTGGTCCGGGGTGGGTAAAAAATCTGTAATATGAAATGAAATAAACTGATATCTTTAAGTGAAAAATATATGTAGCATCAAGCAGTACGAATTGTAATTTTTATGGCTTGGTCAGCTAATTTACATATTTCATTCATGAAATTGAAATATACTATGATTTCCATTTGTCTGCCCAAATTTATATACCATTTTCACGTTAATAATGCTGCGAATGTACAATATAGAATAGTGGTAATGTGTGAGTTGTGTGAGATACATGTGACAGAGACACGTAACTTCTTTTGATTCCGCATTTTTAAGTCTATACACATGTTTAACACCCCTAAACGTAATACAGATCACAGTAAATGGATATGACAAACTAAATTTGTCTAAAAAAAAGTTCTCAAATTTATAAAAGGTGTGAAATACTTCTCCCGCTTATGATACCATAATGTAACATGGCCGATCAAAAACCGATTAAGCTCATTCTACAAAGAGACGATTGTTAGCTGTCATTAACGTAAGCCGGTTGTACGGTCTAATCGAAACAATAAAAAATCCAAGGAAACAATTCTAATCGCCTTGCAGAAATTATTTACGACAGTGATTGTTGACAAACAGTTCATTATAGAACGCCTCTTAGGTGTGTTACATTTTGAAAATCTATTTTATCAAAATTCACTCGAATCTACGTGTGTGGTGCTTAAGGGGTTAGGCTACTGTGAAATTTTCAAATTACCAATACAATTTTTTGTTTTTAAAAAATAATTTGAAGTGTTTAGAATAATATGTAAAAGATTCCATGTAGATATTGAAAGTATTTTTTGAGTTATAGCGTTTGTATGGAGGAAGAATTTGACGCGCAAGTAGACAAATAGTGCTCAGAAAACTAGTGTTCAAACTTTAAACGCATTTTTCTCGAAACTATTTTTTTCAAAACGGTGTGCACAATATCTCCGGCTGTGATTGATGAATCGATTTGAAATTTGGCACACATGTTCAGAGGAATACCAGTTTAGGCGTGACGAACGATTTTGTCAATACGTTTTTTTTGCAATATATATTAATAATACTAACACGCATTATAGCTCCGAAAATGGCACAAAAGGTTTAGAAATTTTTTCCTCGTAACCTAAGACGAAAAAAAGCTCAGTCACGCCATAGCTAATACTATGTAGTTAATGGGGATATTTTTTATTTTTGATTCAGACTAACCATATTTGCGAAATCGTATACACCGACCAATCGCGTGCGGAAAATATCAGCCGACGCGAGGAATACGTGTGAATATTTCAATATTTTTTAATGAAAATTTTTACACACACTCATTAAGTTATACATAAAAACATATTAAAAAATTAAAAATATTCCATTTGTAGTTTTTCTGAAATAAATTTCCAAAAATTAGCCTGTTTCGACGCTGGTCACAGTAGCCTAACCCCTTAATATGTACAGACCCGAGCCCCTTGGAGAGCCTTAATGCAAAATTATGAAAATAAGATGTATCAAATTTCACTTAATGAATACCTTGTTACGTATGCCATCGGTTATCATTTCCGAAACAGAATAACAGCCAAAAGTCAATAGAATTACAGACTCAGCACATTACCCAGTGTTGACTGTATTCCTACGATCCTACCCATACCTAAGAGCATCAGCGACAAATGACTATATAAGCGAAGTCATGATACTGATGTTCAGAAAATCGTTTAGCTTCACGCGCAAAATCGGACTGCACATTGTCACTCGTGGCTCTAACCGTTAGAGTATTAGATCCGGTGTAATATTCGTAATCTGCCCTAGGTACGGCTTCGTTATTACATACCCTAGGGAACAAACTGAATCGGTTATCGGACAAAATTGAGCTGCTGTCTTCTCCAAATCAAATAACGCGTATACTTCTGTTCTATTTCTGTTCCACAAAATTTCTTATCGCATTAACCTTACATATAGTCAGGTTTTGTAATTCAATATCACAATCTCTAGAACGAAATTCTCATAACTCAAACACTGTAAACAATAAAAATTTATTGAAACTTACTGCTTTATTTGTGCCAATATATCGCAAATTCAAATTTCCTTGCGTATTAAATATCTATTACCCATCCATAAGCAATAGCAAGACGTGTTTCAACATTACAACAAAATTATCAAAAAAATAATAAATATTGGTAATAATTGAAAGAAAAAATATTGATTTTTAAAAAATGGATTTTTTAAAAACAAAAAACATGTTTGTGTGAAAAAAATTAGGTATTAATTAGGCATTTGGAAAATTCTAAAAATTAATATAAAAAATACTCAGGTATTTAGTTGAATTATAATTCATTAATTCCAATTTACACAAAAATTTAGTAATAAACATGAATTATTAGTGAACATATCCAGACAGCACACAAATCCTAAAATTATCTGTAACCTTCGTGATCACTCTGTTAAAGTGACCTTAAGATGATTTTGAGCCCAGAAACCAGACGTTCCGGTCAGAAAATTCTGCTGTCTCCGACATCTATCTGAAATTTTTGTCTCAATATGCCACATTTCATATGCCTGTGCATTTTTTAAAAAACTATTGATAACCAAAAAAGTTTCTATTTTTCTTTTTATGCGCTGCATCTGTTATCACTTTATTTGTTCGACAATTTATTATTAAATTTCTTCTTCCAGCGCGATAGCTCCTTGTTTAAAAAGGTTTGACTTATATTTCCGAATTTTTCCCGGTCGATAAGAAAATTATTGATACGACAATCGCTTAAAAATCACCTGGGTCAATTTTATCTAAGTGACCACCTTCAAATTCTACGGAGGTATAACACGGAGGGCTAAGATGCCAAGAAGACAACTTCTATCGCATTACACATCGTTAAGATGACTTTTGGTCGGTACGCGTTCTATGGAAAGTACACTTTGAATTGTAAAAGGGAATCGAACAATTCAACATTAAATCAGATACATAATAGAAAATAAAGTAAAAATTAGTTATAAACTCCGCCATGATAGCTTGATTTTGTAAGTTTTCAATTTATCTGTCGATATATTGAATTCTATAGAGTCAACTTAAAATATTGATATTCACAGTGTAAAATATCAATTTTGGGAAAAAACGATTTCGAATTAGATCATATTCTGATTCAGCGGCCTTAAAAACTTTAAAATATCGAGTTTCATAAAAATTCAATAACCTTCATTTTCCCTGATATTCCTGGTCCGATTGTTATATTTTAGCGTGACACTTAAAAGGTAAGAACATTTGTTAATTTAAAAAAAGAAATAGTAAAATTGGAAATTCAATAGTACAAAATTATAGTTAAAATTTACAAAACTATAATAAATAACTGTATTTGTTTGATTCAAACGTTTTTGTAATAATATATAAAACTAGGAAATGTTTTACTAAGCCAAACTGAAGTGAGTTATACATATAAATAACAAAATAGCATCGTTGCATATAAATAAAATAACCATAAATTTCATTCATAAAGAATTGTAATAAAAATATACTGTGTAGTGAGAAAGAGCAGAAGAAGTAAAATGAAAGTTGAATATGTATAAATTCGTCTAGGTACCTTTCTTAAAAGTTATAATGATTTCTCACAGTATCTTGATATTCCTAAGTATTCTATCGCAAACAAAATAAATAAATTATTCATTAGAAATAATTATTTTAACAAGTTGCCACGTGTAAATCATGTCTTGAGACATACAACTAAAAAAAAATTCCATACTGTAACATGCTGTAAACTCATTCATGTTGAAGTGAATAACTCAACGTTATATAATAATTACTAAATCAAACATAACGATAAGTTCGATGGCCACTGTAACAATGTATTGTATGTCACAATGGACAAAGAGATATAATTTTACAAAGGTATATTAGACAGTGAATCGTACAAAGATGTTCGATTAAATGTATCTATATTTCCCGAAGTAAAATCTTACAGTTAATAATGTGCGCTAGTGTAGTGAGAAAAAGGTAAAAAGGGTCTAATAAAATCTACACACACCGATATATATATATATATATATACTGTATAAATGTATATACCGAATGGTCTAGCTAGGCGTAGCAATCAAGTAAGTCATTTACAGTGGCTATATTTACTTAGATCATCTGGTATTCTACGTGCATTATACGTATATGCATATTGTTGGTTTACCCATAAATGCGGTAAAGAGAAACTTGTCGAAAGTGTACCAGCTTATTATTATTACGTACGTATATTAGAAAACTATTGATGCTGAAATACCTGTTATAGGAATCATAATAGTCTTTCCTGTCCAGTGGTGATGGTCCAAGCGACATAAGAGGAGGCGGCGGCTGGGATTGCGATTGAGGCTGCACTTGCGACTGTGATTGTAAGTGCGTTTGCGATTGTGATGAAGGATGGCCACCAACACTAAGATGCGGTAGCAACGGTGGTATATTATATTGAGAAGTTTGATTCCTCATCGGATATCGAGACATTGGCGGACATCTTTTTCGCGGCGCCGGGTTGCGCTCACGATACTGATAATCCCGACCTGGCGAGCCGTAATAACCGCCATAAGTCTCACGTGGTTCTCGTGATCGTCCACGATCCCGATCTCGATCGCGATCCCGATCCCTCTGAAATCTGTATTTTATTTAACGATTAATTTTCTCATGTACATGGTCCAATGCACGAATATTATTTAATGTTTTATTTTTAAACATGACTTTTAAGTAAGTACCGCTTCAGTTTTTATTTATACTTATTAAAATACTGAAATATTTTATAATAATTTACGCAGTATATAATTATTGAAATGTAAAAACAATTATAAATATACTTATGAGAGGTGCTCACCTTAACGGCGACCTAGCAGGTGATCTATACCTTGACGGTAAATCGCGATCACGGTCACGGTCACGATCTCGATCACGATCCCTATCTCTGTCACGAGAAAGGGAACCTCTCGGAGACTGACTGCGAGAATAAGATCTAGATCTGTAAAAAAGATTGAACAATAGCCCATAAAAAAATGTTTAACGCAAGAAAGAATGTACGTATGCGTGCCTGTCTGTCAGGGCACCAGATGCTCGTAGTTTTTGCGTATTTAGGCGAAAATTTATAAGAAAAGCGTCGAACCACCTGAATTTTGTTATTTTCACGAAAAATTAACTTCCAATTGCAAATAAGTCAGTTAGATTTGCAACTATACAACACTTTGAATTATAAAATAACGTGTATATATATAATATGAGCGCACGAAAGCAATGTTTCATGCAGTACACAACGCCAAAAAGTGCGTGTGCGCATGGGGAGATCAAACATGAAAAATTCTGTACGAACCACTGAATCAATTGGATTAAGAATTACGAAAAAAGTTTTCTTTTTATACATACTATATATGAAACAGTAAAGTTTACAGAATTTCAGCACTCATTTTAAAAATGATGTTACCACAACATTAGTTATTTGCTAACATAAAACATATAAAAAGATACAACCATCCAGGTTATATTTCGGGATATGTTTCAAATTTACTTTAAGCGCTGCGAATAACTTTTTCATACATTATTTATTATAAAAAAAAAGAAAAAAAATTAAATTTGTTGAGAAGAAACGATGATGCTGGAGGTGTTTAACATTTGCAAATGTTACTGTTTGGTCCCAACCTCATGTGATCATTTCTGCAAATTTCAACTCAACTGTCGAAACAGTTTAAGGAGAATTTTGTACAAACATAATACGACACTAAATTCTCGAATTTTTTAGCATGTACCTTCTTGGAACTAGAAATGCTGACACATTCGCAAATATTACTGTACAAAGAGGTGCTGAAGTGGTATCCAAAATGATGAAGCTCACTTCCTTCCTTCCTTAATTTTCGACTTTGATGTTCGCTCAACCATGGACCAATATAAGCAATCGTTTCTTAGGACTAACACGCCAACTGAAGTTATTCTATCACGTTGAAGACAGTTGAAACATATTTCTTCAAAGTACTTGATCATTGATTTATATTAAAAACACGGTATCACATGTCAAATTATAAGTAAGTCAAATTGGCTAGAAATTTTTCAACCGTATACATAAAGAACTTATTTATCGCTTTGTATTATCCCGTTACTATCGTATAGAATGATTGTTGTCGATTTTCCGCGATTTTAATTAGTCGGAAAATGTGCATGAGTTTGCTGGTTTTAACAGCAAGGGTTACTAGGGGAATTAAATATACTGAAAGATGTCAAATGAACAGAAATGGACGCTTACAGACAGTTTCAGTTACGTTGGGGAGGGTTAACATCAGAATATGAAGTTTAATGATTAAATCTATTGGTGAAAAATTAAAAAGAAGACTGACTGACTGATTCATAAAAAGGTGTAATGTAAAGCATAAGTCAATACATCAATTAATAAGGACATTGCAGCACTGAACAGGAAAAAAACGAGATGTCACAAAATTAAATGATTAATCAACTTATAATTGAATAATAGGTTATTACCATTTCGAAATAGAATAATTGGTTTTATGAAGACGATGATTAGTTCGAAAAACAGGCTAACTGCTTTAGGAAAATGTTGGTTGGCGTTCGTCAATGCTGATAAATATTAAAATAGAGTAAGTGGATTACATAAGATAATCGATTTAAAAGATTGCTAATTCGTTCACGTTTTTTGATTTAGAAAAATATGTACTTGATTTGAGGAAGTGAGCTGCTGTTGATACACTGTTAAAAATACATGTACATAGGTTAGTATTGCGCCAGTCTTAATTTCGAATATCAGATCGCTAATGATTGCCGACACAGGCGGACTGTAAGTTTGGCATAGACTGCCCCAACCTGTGGTAAAGGGGCGTTGCACCACTCAGTGTTATAATATACGGGCCCACTGTTATTAAATCACCTATTGAATACTCGCTTCAATCGAAATTTTGTTATATAAGCTCAGTTAATGTAATTATAATACCTTTTCTTTCAATCTTTCCAAATATTTGAATATCGGAAGATATATGAATGTTTGTAAAAAGAAGAACTACTGTATAACTATTGTCCTGCAAAGCCGCAATACCTTGTTTAATTCTTGTCTGCACAATTTCGTACAATGTTTGATGAAAATCACAAAAAAAAGTTGCGCAAGAACCGCAAATTTGTTGAAAGTTTTCAATTGAAGTTTTGTAAAAGTTCTTTCAGCATACAGATTATTGAATGAGGTGATTCTTTCCTGCAGGTGTCATGTTTATGAGTGAGCAAAACCATAAATATCAAATACTATTTCTCAGAAATTTATCATCTAATTTGAAATAATATATAAAAATGAAATGATCTTGTTACAATGATTTAAGGGAATTTTCGCTACTTTTCACATGAAAAAATTGTCTACGAATCACACATAAATTGATAATATTAGAAAGTATATAGAGGACAAGAGTGATGTCAATTCGCAAATTCATAAATAAGTACCTGGGTAAACGTAAATAAGATCATGAAAGTTCAGACTAATTTCACATGATACATTGTATAACATCGCAAAATCACAAATATGTATCTCAATTGCAAAGTCAAATACGGCTAAACGCAGTACACATCACTATACTCACAATTAATATTATAAAGAATAGTTAATAAATAACATAGTGATCTGAAAACAATTTTCTATATGCGACGCCATAGGTGGCGGCAGGTTTTATGCGTTTTTAATACGGCGATGATCTATTTTTTGTAGATGGTCAACAGAGGCGCTTCATTCACGAAGGAACTTGAACAGCTGGTTTCCAATCCCCATGACAGGCAGGTTAATATAAACTTCATTCTTTTGGGATATTATTGTCAAGGTGATAAAATTTAGTATGCTTGAATTATTTCTTTCCTTGTTATATAACAAATACGGGCGGACAAATATTTCAGTAAGATACCAATAAAAAACCAACAGTGAAAATGAATGGAAAATGAATATGAATGGTAAAACTTTTACGCTTCCAATGGGATAACGCTCTGTGATTAGGATATTTTCGTGTTAACTTATTAAACAAAATCCTTAAATTAAATAAATAAAGTATTAAGAGTTAATCATAACATTACTTTCGCGGCAAACTATTTAGAATAAGAACAATATTTATACTTTAACGCTGAAGATAAGCGTTATTATTATTCAACTTTTTGCCAATTATATGTGTAATTGCGTCTTATTCTCCGTTAACTGTCTAATCTAATTAATTTCTGAATCGCTTTAACAAAAAAAAACCCTAAATTCATGGAATCATAGCATGAGCTGTTTAGAACCCTGATCATCTACAAATATTACAATAGACCGGTCTACATTCGAAATTTCAAATTAGTTAAAAAAATTCATCTGTAATTTCGTAAATTGATTGCGCTTGCACAAGAACACAAAAAAAAGACTACATAAAGCAATCTTAAATGCTGTATTTTACCGTGGCTAACTATTGCAGATTAGTTGTACATCACCTGCTGATTGAGAAGCTACCACTTCTTGATCTTCTTTTTGGTGTGCGGCTTCGAGGTCGGAGTAACGGTGGCGTTCTCGATGGCAGTCGTCGTTTCGGCGGTGGACTTCTCGATCTGCTCATTCGTGACGGCAAAGGAGAACGACGCCCGAAAGATCTCGATCTAGATCTAGTGTAACTTCGAGATCTTGAACGGCTTCTGGTACGCCGTCGATGTTTTCCAAGTCTTCGATCACGTTCGTCTTTTTCACGAAGCATACGCTCGAACGCTTCCAGTGGATCATCAATTATGCTAATGAGAAAACATTACAAATTCAAAAATTAATAATTCTATAAAATATGGTAAGTAAATACACAGTTTCGGAATAACTAGAATATTTAATTTAAATATGTGAAAAATTTGGTTTATTGTAGCGTACCCAGGTGGATTGCCATTATGAATGTTTCTTCCTAACCCCGGCGGTGGTGGTTGAAGACCTCTATAGCCCACTGAAACAAAAACATGAAATCATTTAAAACTAATGTATCTAATACGATTTCACAACTATTTTAATTATTTTAAACACTCATTTCCTTAAATTTATTAAGTAGGTTCATTAGTAATGAAAATCATTTTGAATTGACGATATATGTATGTACTTGGTATTAATAATATGATTTCAATACTTTTTGTTAGAGGAATTCACAGCAGTCCTGCAATTGGCGTAGTTTTTTATACGTAAATGTTTTTTGGGGTTAAGTTTTATTTGAAAAAGCTTAACACCACCATTTTGAAAATTCCACGACACGAGTTACAAGAATATGGAATAAAAATTAGGGGGGGGGGGGTTGATTTTTAAAAATCCAAAGTGATCTTACCGTGACCATAGCATGGCCATCTAACGTCATAGCAATCACATCAGCTTATTATCCCTTCAAAATCAAACAACTTTTGTCTAAACCTTTTTTTTCGACAATGCATTGTTTTACAGATATTTAGTTGGGAAGTTTTCAAATGAACATACGGGTATACTTTCAACGCAAGGCTTTGCTATTGAATTTAAATTCTTTATTTTACAAAATATTTTCATCAAATCAATGTATTTGTAACAAAAAATCAAATCCAACAATATTTTATGGAATAAACTGTATAAGCTAAATAATAACCACTTATCTGATTAACAAAGTAGATTCGAATAAAATCAATAAATATAATTGAGACATTTTTTTCCTAGTGTTTTTATTTTTGTTCTTCGATTATTCGAACCACATCAATACAGCATGGTAAAGTGTTTCTATATGAGAACTAATCGTATTCCTCATAATATGCAACTCATATTCCTCAAACCTTAACCCTCAGGGTACGGACTATAAAAATGTAACAGTCCGTACGAACATGGGTTAGTCTAACCCGGCAACTTTGATCGACAGTAAATTGGACTGTAATTCATCAATTAAAACATTTTTCTTTTTTCAAAATGTCATTAAAATTTAACTTTTTTTCCTTGCTCGCTGGGGTACAAATAGTCAAATTTAAATTGCTGTCGAATTGGGCCCCAGGATAATAAGAAGAATTTTTAAGATAAGTTTAGATTCTCTTTGCAACAAACATGAGTAAAATATATAGGAAGCTGTAAAAGCCGCAGGCTTGTCTCTATTATTACGTTTGGACATCTTTGTTAACTTTCAAAAGCGACATTTCACGAGTGGAGACTGTATTAACATTAAGACATACACACTTCACTGAAAGTGTTTTCGACTTATAGCTATAAGAAAAATATATCTTATTAGGAAAAAAAAGAAAAAAGAAACCGGGTCACCTTAAATACATATATACATAAACTGAAACTTAAATGTAAAAATTGAATTCGCCTATTGTTTGTTGTTTCAAACAGTAAAACTTTGCTCTTCACAACTTTTTGATATGTTAACGTTCTTTTTTTCATACAGGCTATATCAGAAAAAAGACACTGAACATGTTTGGTTGCGAAACTCACACGATATTGGTGAAGTTTTCATAATAAAGCGCGTACACATTTAAAACTTTCCATGAGATGTGAATTTATATCAATTAACAGATTTGTATTAGTTTATACATTACTCACAGTGGTGAACTCCTCGAAGTGATCTCGGCGGGCCATTGTAGGTACGTGGGGGCTGAGAAGGTCTGTAACCTTGGTGTTGATAAGGTGGCCTTTCATATCTTGGCGGACCATAATGAGGACCTTGTTGATGAGGATACATAGCTATTCTATGTCCCATGTAAGGATCTGGTAATAATGGAGCATTGTGTGGTGCCATGCTGGGTGGTGGTTGATTATAATTTGGTGGCGGAACACGGTCTTCGCCTGGTGGAAAAGGCAGTAAAGGCGGCTGCCCGGTGGTAGCAGGCGGTCCATGAAGATGAGGTTCATCAATCTAAATTAATTTAATAAGCAACATGTCAATATTGCTTTATTGTTTAGTTTTCCTTAAAATTTGTTACCAACCGTTGGCGTGCCTGGTCGATCTTCTGTTGATCTACGAATACCAGATTCATAATGCATATTTGGGGCATAGTGATTCTCAGTCTGTGGTAGGCCTTGATAGGTCTTCGAGGAAGGTTGATCCAATAAATGCGGTAAAATCGATGCATGAGAAGGATATTCGGCACGGGAAGAATGTCTAGGTGATAAAGATCGTCTGCGGCTCACAGTTCGTAAGTTTTCCATTCTACGCCCTCTTTCTGCACTTCTGTAACAACAAGAAAAATGTAATAAATTGATGTATTTTAACTCGTAAGTATACTCACGCCTTTTGATGCTTAATTATAATAATAGTTAACTTAATTTTACGTGGATAATAGTTTATTAAAGACATATAACATATCACTATGTTATGAGCTGATGTGGGCCTTATTAGACATAATTATACTTAGTAAAGAGGGTAATAGGAATTGTATGACAGTATAACGTAAAGTTCATTGAATATAAGATCATACAAAAGGGAATGGGTGATATGTATGATTGCATTTATGCAAATATACATAAATATCTAACCTATCCCGATGATTATCTCTGCTGAAACTTCGTCGACGTTCTCGGGGTATTCTCTCTTCCATGTATTCCTCATCGCAATCGTCTTTGTTGGATTCTATTAGATCACTAGGCTCACGTTGATCTGACTCACGTTCTTTTTCTGGTGAACTACCAATGGCAGGGATCGGTAATAACGGTTCTGTCCCAGGAGGTAATGGTACTTCATTCTCTTCTTCAGCTGGTGCCTTTATAAGTTGATTACTCTGTATGTCTAGATCTAAAGCTGATTCAGAGTGACCTGTAAAGCGTTCCTACTCTTTAGCAGTTCACTTGCACAAAAATTATACTAAGCTGCTAAAAATAAAAGATGCTTCTAATTTTTGTATTTTTCTATCTGCCAGTAATCCTTCTGTTCAATAATTGAAGTTATGTATGGAAATATCAACTATGTATATAAAATACAAGGTGGCAATCTACATTCAGTTGTTCCACAAAATTCGAAGAGATCGTGAACGAAAAATATATTATACCGCGTTTTTCTAAGAATATCGTATGTTGAAAAAGTGTTTAACGATTTCAGGAATTTAAAACCATCGCAGATAGTTTAAGGTAGTAAAGTAAATTGTAAAAGTAATGAGATAAATTTAATAAATGATAAATCGAATAATTACAAAGAAATTCCAAAGACTTACTGCTTTGAATGGTTGACTGCTGAGTACTACTAAAATGCAGAGTCGACTTATCAAAATTTGCTGTTTGCTGTTCTATAACATGCTGCGATTCTTTGCTTGTATTTGTAATATTTTGTCCTTGTGGGTCGCTACTTTGAAGAGGTGTTAGAACAGCAGAAAGTTGTTCACATTTCAAGGATTCCTGTTGCACATTCTTGGGTCTTTGAATGGAAGATCTGTACGATTGCCTCTTTGCATATCCAGTCTCATTTTTGAAGTTTAGCACGGCATTCCGTAAGAAGCGGTTCGGAATCAATGTTTCGGGTGACACGTCTTTCTCGTTACAATCTGGACATTCGTGCTCTTCGGACTCCAACAGAAATGTTCGGATACCTATGAATAAAACATAAATTTTGCATATTAGGAGTGCCTTCCAAATCTATCTACAAATGCTGCGAAAGTCGTGGTTTTTCCCTCATATTTCTGACCAATATTTAACATACATTAACCGTAGATACGGGACATTTGATTTACCAAAATTGAACATTTTTGAACCATTCTTACTAACAACATATATTTACTAGTAATCATTTTTAAAGCATGCTCGGTATATTTAGAACTTTAATCAAAGTAATCGTTATAATTATGCCAAATGTCGTATCATAAAAATAATTAGTTAATTTTCCATTCTTATTCTGAAGATGGAAACATTTTCTGAAATATAATTACAATAAAAAAATGTTGACTAACTTAATATTCTTAGTTTAACATTAGAATAAGCTAACAAATTGTATTGTTTGATTAGTTTGAAATTATATTCTATCTACGAGTTCAATCTAGACGATTGGCAGGATGTGGAAATGGTCCATATAACTTTAGGGGCTATCATTACGGATAAAAATGCCCACCGCTGCCCTTGATACTTCATATCAAAACATTGCCATATTAGATAAAGACACCTTAAAGATCTAGTAAAATTTATTTTCTGTCAACTTTTTATAATATAAATTTCATGCTATGCTAATGAATTTCTATGTAAAATCATTTTTTACAGTTACTACTTTACGCTGTTAACGAAACCAGATTCATTCATAAACATGGAACATACATATTTGATATAGATTCCGAGGCTAGAGAGGGCACTGGATTTTCTATGCAGTCATTCTATTACTGGCAGAAACCACTGCATGATATCAATACCGTAATATAGTTATAACAAACATATTTGTAGTATTTTGATGCGTAATTATATATCATATAAAGTATTTTACATGAACCATAACGTAAATTATACCGTGAATTTCTTTTGAAAGAAATTACGGTTGGAAACCTCATGGAAACAGATGTTACGTATCGACTACGGATTTCATAGTTCTCGATATGTTAAAAAACCAACTCGTAGACTGACTAATATAACTTCCACTAACTATTGAATTACTCTAATAAATATTAGATTAGTCCACATAAGATAAACTTCATACTAATATGTATCATGCTCCATATGATTTATTTTGATAACATTATAGTAGAACGAGACCCGTTTTTTAAACTAAAATTTGACGTTCAATTCCATTGGAAGATTGACTAAATTGTTCTATGATAAACTTGTGATGGATAATAAAATATCATTTTAAGGTAATTGTTTCGTTAAATCAATTGTCTTAAAAATTAAAAAAAAAAGTGAATTACATGTTAATCAAAGCGTTATCGAAACGTCTGTGCACTTAAAAAGAGATTGACCGTTTGAATATTGAGATAATTGCCATCATAATCAGTAGCTTTCATACATATCGTCTAAATCAAGCAAATACCAATATTATGTTCTCTGTTGAAACTCAACTTTTTAAACAATATTTAAGACGAATTTTTGTCATAACATCAACAATGTACGGTGTAAATAAGGACGAACTTTTTCAACATTACTAAACGATTATTTCATACGTTCCAGCCATAAGATGTTCATTGTATATATTTTGAAGTACATGACGCTGGTATCACGTTATTTGAACTTTTCTGCGTATAATCTAGAGAGTTAATTTTTGCATAATACTACCACAACACAATTAAGATAAGGTAGCTGCTGCGCTGGATACTACTCAAATGAGCGCTGCATTTTTATAATGAATTTTACAAAGTTAAATGTATTCATTAGCAGTAGTGAAATGATGTGTAATACAACACATCTCCTATAGAAACATCAATAGCAATGTAATTTGCTAAAGCATTAAGTAACCAATGCTAATATTTCGATAGAGTTACATTTTCATCGAATTTTCTAAAAGAATAAACCATAATTTTGTACAGATTTTAATGCGTCATAGCTCATTCTGTTATTTGAAAGTCGCTCTACGAATTCACCACGTATAATATTTTTAATATTGATGATTCAAAAATGATAACAGTCTTTTTATAAAGATTTTTATTAGCCGCTTAAACAATAGGGTGTAATTTTGAAATGGTCAACATTACAAAAATCACGTTCTGCAAGATTACCAATTGTTTTGATACGACTTGCGCAATGAAGAACGCATTTAACTGAAAGCTGCACCAAGTGTGTCAAGTTCAACATCTGAACGTTTTGATTGGATATTTTCTTCAATGTTGGATTAATCATTGTCAAAAATTGTGAAATAAATTATTAACATTGAAAAATGTGCCAACTCCACTTACAAAAAAAACATAGTATTTACAATTTTCTTTTACATTTTACTCCCATAGAAATAAAATACCCCCAGGCCCCAAACATAGTCGGTACACGAGTTTAATGTTTATTTGACAATTCACAAATAATGCAATATCTAATAAATCATACATGATTTTCTATAAAATCACAATAATATATGGGGAAGTAGAAAAAAAATACATTTCAGAGTAAGACCATGCACATACACACTTTGTAATGAAAATTTAGAATGATAGGAAGTTTGTTTAGACATTAGAAAGTACTTACACTCATCACAGAAAGAGTTTCCACAGCAAGGAATCATAACAGCATCAGTTAAAAGGTCTTTGCAAATGTTACACAATAAATCTTCCGGTATCTCCGGCTTCTCAACAACTGGTTCAGGATCTTGCGAAAATGGTGGCCGCTCTTTTTTACCCTCTTTGTAAGCTTGACTATGAATATAAAACATACACTTGATATAAATACAAGCATTTCTTTTTATAAAAAAGATTCACGACCATAAAAATATGTGAAAATGTAATTACAAATACAGATATTATAACATTGCTTTTTCTAAGTACTCACTGATCTATAGCTGGGACTGCATAATGACCTGTGGGTGTCATCATAGCACCTGGCACTAAAGGCCCCTCAACAGGAACCATAAAACTTCTAGGTATTCCAGTGCTCTTTTTAATTTCAATTGGTTCCTGATTTATACCTAGAGGACAATTTTTTATCCAGTGTCCAGGTTGATGACATTTATAGCAGCGATAGTTTGGAGGCACATCTCCAGTCTGATTCGCACCACGAATTTTCATATAACTATACAAAATATAAGTTATTGATTACTTTATGTATCGCGTTAGTTCAAATAAATTAACATACTTTGATGGATCATAATCCTGTGTTGATTGTGTCATCATGGCACGAATCTTATCTTCTTCTGAACCATCAAGACGTGTGAGATCAACAGCTCGTCCCAAATTAACTTCATCTTTTGGGTTACCAAAAGTCGGTGTTTCATTACGATCCCATGATCGTTTTTGCTGTACTGTTAATGGTACGCGAGCAATGATAAGACTAGTATTTTTTGCAATTAATGTATTATCGTCTGTATAATCTAAAACAAATTACATTATATTATTACACAGATTAGGAAGAATTATATGAGATATGTTAATTGTAATATTAAACACTTACCTTCCTTGGTCTGTGCATTAGTTATTTGCAAATCAAAGTCAGTATTTTTTCCAATGCGCTTCTGATGAAAAATGGCTTTTTTCAAATCAGCAACAGAAATGTGCAATCCATCAAATGATACAGTGTCATAATCCAGAGTTGATTTGAATTTATAATGAACTGACATTTTTATTGTTAATCTGACCTATGAACAGGAAAAACTATATAAATATTATAATGACCCATAGAATCATAATAGCATTAAGAATAAACAAAAAATATTTATTTGTGTAAACTGCAGATAGTTCTTCTAAAAGAGCTTCCTGCAAAAAAAAACTAAACAATCCACAGTTAACTTTAAGGAGTTGTATTCTGCAATTTAACTGGCATATGAATATTTCCTAAGATTAAAAGACAGATGTTAACATTTAAAATAATAAAATTCTTGATCTAACAATGGCTGATTTCGATTCAATTATGCCATGATAAAATTATTATGCACAGTACAATTATTATATATTCCAGAAAGTAAAGAAAAATAGCAAAATAAAGGCTTGAGAGGTTACATACTTCAATTTCACAATTTTCAAAAGCTTATTTAAGGTGAAAGTCGAATAATTGAAAAAAATAAAAATAGATAATATGTACTGAGGAATTATATATTGCTTGTAAGTATGCATTAAGTACTGCTGATGTAAACGAATTTTCAACTGAAATAAGTTGGTGGTATTCTTGAATAGCATTCAGCAAATTATTGAACAAAATATTATGGCATTACAAGTACATGTCATGCTCTGAGCAGTTATTTGTTTTAACGAGAATTACGCTGGTACTCGACATGCTACACCAGATAGCCCAATATAAATATTTTGTCATTACTAATGGCCGGCTTTATCATAATCATAAATGTACAGCTTTTGATAATCCAATGTCATTCAAGCATCATACAGTTTCCAAATAAAAGTTATGCTTACATATTATATTACAAACAAAACACCATCTCACAGCACAGAAAAAAACATTAAGCTCAACGAAATATCGGCCACACTCTACACTCCAAAGTCGAAATTGATGAGCCACTGGGTAGTAATAGATAGTACAATCAATAGTAATTCACGACATCGATTATGGGCGGATTCACACTGACTACGTTTACAGGACCAGAGATGAGTAGGGAGATTGCCAATGAGCCTGTTTTTGGTGGTCGCAATTTTTCTCTGGTTGCGGCGCGCCACC